>NW_004624809.1:2731942-2745274 GCF_000247695.1 Heterocephalus glaber
CTGCTCTTCTTTTTCTAGAAGCTTGAGGTTCAGCATCAGGTTGTTTAATTGGGCTTGCTCTGTTTTCTTAATATGAGTATTCACTGCTATGAATTTCTCTCAGAAGACTGCTTTCATTGTGTCCTATAGATTCTGATATGTTGTACTATCATTGTTATTTAATTGTGGGAACTCTCTGACTTCTTTAATTTCCTCTGTGACCCACTGGTTATTCAGAAGTGTGCTGTTCAATTTCCATGTGTTTATGAAATTCTTGTGCTTTCTTTTGCTATTGATCTCCAATTTCATCGCTCTACGGTCTGACAATATACAGGGGATAACTTCAATTCCTTTGCACTTACTTAAACATGTTCTGTGAGCAAGTATGTGGTCTATTTTGGAGAACGACCCACGTGGAGCTCAAAATAATGTGTATTCTGATTTTGTGGAGTGGAACACTCTCTAAACGTCTGTTAAGTTCATTTGCTCAAGAGTTCGATTGAGTTCTAATATTTTGTTGTTTATTTTTTGTCTAATTGATCTATCTATTTGTAACAGTGGGGTATTGAGGTCCCCCACTACTGTTATATTAGTGCTTATTTGATTTTTCATGTCCATTAGTATTTGTTTTATGTAGTTGGGTGCAGTAGTATTTGGTGCATATGTATTTATGATTGTCATCTCTTCTTCTTGGATTTTTCCCCTTTCGAGGATGTAGTGTTCTTCTTTGTCTCTCTTAATCAGTTTTGGTTTGAAATCCACTTGATCTGCAAAGAGGACAGCTACTCCTGCTTTTTGGGGGGTTCCTGTCACATGGAATATTGTGTTCCACCCTTTAACTTTCAGTCTATGAATTTCTTTTTGAGTTGAGTGTGTTTCTTGTATGTAGCACAATGCTGGATCTTGGTTCTTGACCCATTCTGCCAGACTATTTCTTTTGATTGGTGAATTGAGGCCATTAACATTGATAGTTATAACTGATATGTATTGACTTATCATTGTCATGAATTTCTCTTTTTGTTTGATTCTCCCCTTTTGCATTTAATTTCTTGTTGTGCCTGATGGATTCATTCTGCTGGGAGTCCTGGGGTTGTGATGCTCATTGTCTTTTCCTAGGAAATTGTCTAAAATATTTTGGAGTGTTGGTTTGGTATTCATGAAGTTCCTCAGGTGCTCTTTGTCATAAAATATCTTATTTCTCCATCATTTTTTAAAGATAGTTTTGCAGGGTACATCAATCTGGCTTGAGGCAGTTTTTCTTTAGGGCTTGAAATAATGTCACTCCAAGCTCCTCTTGCCTTGAGGGTTTGTGTTGAGAAGTCTACTGTGATTCTGATGGGCTTTCCTTTGTATGTCATTTGTTTCTTTTCTCTAACTGCTTGTAAAATTTTGTTCTTCTTTTGGGTTTCTGGAATCTTAACAATTATATACCTATGTGTACATTTTTTTTTGATCAAGGCTAGTTGGAGTCCTATATGCCTCACTCATCTGTACATCAAGTTCTTTTCCCCTGCTTGGGAAGTTTTCTGCCATCACTTCTGTGAACAATTTTGTTATGTTGTCTACACTCCTGTTTGTTCATTGAGTCTGATCAGTCTTAGGTTATTCTTGTTTGGATCGTCTAGCAGCTACTGGATTGATTTCTTGTGGTTTTAAAGAAATTTTTCTTTTCCTTGTCTCTCATTTCAATCTTATCTTCTGTATCTGAAATTCTGTCCTCACATTGGCTCATTGTGCTGCATAGACTTTCAATGGAGTTTTTAATCCACTGGAAATCTGTTTGCATCTGTTTTACGGGTTCCATTTGTTTCCTATCTTGGGATTCCATCATGTTCCTTAGCTCCTCTATTTTTTATCTGTGTCCTCTCTAGATTTATTAATCATGTCTTGAACTATGGGCACAATCTCTGCTGTTATCTGAGAAATTATTTCTGATTTCATTTTTTCCAGATCCTCTTTTGTTGCCAGTTCAGGGAGTCTAGGTGTTTGAGTATCAGATTGTTCCATCTTGTTTCCATTTTGGGTTTCTTTAGGTGATCTTGAAGTCTGCTTTGAGACTTATTTAAGTGTTTTCCCATTTCAACCGGGGTGGGATGGGGAGGGAGGGGTGTGTGTTGCTGGCACCCTACGAGGCTCACCTCCTTGGCGCTGGGGGCCTGGAAGGCTCCTTAGTATCGTCATTTTGACTATTGGTTCTTCCTATCCTGGAATAGGGAATACCTTTCTATTTTCTGATGTCCTTTGCAGTTTCCTTTTCCAGAGTGCTATAGTTTTCATTGCAAAGGCCTTTCAGTTCCTTAGTTAGGTTAATCCTTAAGTATTTAATTTTTCTTGATGCTCTTGTGAATGGCATTTTTCCCCTAATTTCTTTCTCAGTGGGTTCATTATTAGTGTCCAGGAATGCTATTTATTTTTGTGCATTGATTTTATATCCCACTACATTTCTGAATTTTGTTATTAATTCTAAGAGTGTTTTGTGAATATTTTTAGGTTTCTGATGTAGAGGATCATGTTATCTGCAAATAATGATAATTGGACTTCTTGTTTCCTATACATAACTCTTTTCTTTTTTTTTTTTTTTTTGGTGTGTGTTTGTGTGTTTGTTTGTTTGAGATAGGGTCTCCATATGTAGCCCAGGCTGACCTCAAACTCATGGCAGTCCTCCTACCTCAGCCTCCTGAGTGCTGGGATTACAGGTGTGCACCACCACATCCAGCCCTTTTAATTCTTTTTCTTGCCTAATTGCTCTTGCTAATATTTTGAGAACTATGTTGAACGAGAGTGGTGATAGGGGTCGTTCTTATCTTCTTCTTGACTTTAGGGAGAAGACTTCTCATTTTTTCCCCATTTAATATGATGTTGGTAGTAGGTTAGTCATAAATGGCTTTTGTCAGATTGAGATAAGGTCCTTCTATACCTATTTTCTTCAGTGCTTTTATCATGAACCAAAATCTTTGGATTTTGTCAAAGGCTTTTTCTGCATCTGTTGAAGTGGTCATGTGATTTTTGTCCTTGCTTCTATTTATTTGATGTACTACACTTATTGATTTGCATATGCTGGACCATCCTTGGATACCTGTGATGAAGCTACTTAGTCATGATGTATGATCTTTTTGATGATTCATTGCATTCTTTTTGCCAGTATTGAGAATTTTTTCATCTATATTCATTATAGAGCTTGGAGTATAGTTCTCTTATATGGTTGGATCTTTGTCTGCTTTTGGAATCAGGGTAATGCTGTTTTCCTGGAATGACTTTGGGAGCACTCCTTCTCTTTGAATTTCTTTAAAATGCTTGTGAAGTACTAGTGTTAGAACTTCCCTGAAGTTTTTAGAATTCAGCAATGACTCATCCTGACTTGGGTTTTTCTTAGTTGGTAGGGTTTTTGTTTTAATTACTGCTTCAATTTCATTGCCTGTTATTGAATTATTGCTGGTTTTTAGGTCTTGGTTCACTGCTGGTAATTCATATGTATCTAAGAATCTATCTGCTTCTTTTCAATTCTTCAATTTATTGGCAGATAGGGTTGTGAGGTAATTGTTAATAATCTTTTTTATTTCAGTAATGTCCATTGTGAATTCACCTTTATCTTTTCTAATTGCATGGGTTTTCATCTTTTCTCTCCTTTTTTGGGTTACATGGGCAAGTGTTTTTCTATTTTGTTTATTCTTCCAAAGAACCAACTCTCCAATTCATTGATTCTTTCTATTTTTGCCTCAATTTCATTGATTTCTTCTCTAATCTTTAAAATTTCCTTCTTTTTACTCACTTTGGGTTTGGATTGTTTTTGTTTGTCTATGTTTTTGTTTGTCAATGGACCTTGAGGTGCATTGTTGGGTTGTTTATTTGGGCTTGCTTTGTTTTTGTGATGTGGATATTCACAGTTATAAACTTCCCTCTTAGAATGGTTTTCATTGTGTCCCATAATTTCTGGATGTGGTATACTGGCATTATCATTTAGCTTTAGAAACTCTTATTTCTTCTGTAACCTATTGTTTATTTAAGAGTGTATTGTTTAGTCTCCATGCATTTACATAATATCTGTGTTATTTTTTCATTGATTTCTAGTTTCATTGCAGTACGATCTGATAATTTTCATGGTATAATTTCAATTCTTTTTTTTTTTTTTTTTGGTACCAGGGATCAAACTCGGGTCCTTGCACTTGTGAGGCAGGCAGCAGAACAACTGAGTGAAATCCCTGGCCCTATAATTTCAATTCTTATGCATTTACCTAAGCTTGCTTTATTGGAAAATATGTGGTCTATATTGGAGAAAGTCCCATGTGCTGCTGAGAAGAATTTGTATTCTGTTTTTGCTGAGTGGAGCACTCTGTAAATATCTATGAAGTTCATTTGTTCAAAGGCTTTGTTCAACTGCAATATTTCTTTGTTAATTTTTAGTCTAGTTGAACTGTCTGTGTAAAATAGAGATCTACCACTTTAACTTTGTTTGTGTTTATCCGGTCTTTTATATCTAGTAGTACTTGTTTTATAAAATTGAGTCCACCATTGTTTAGTGCACATATGTGAATAATTGTTATATCCTCCTGTCAGGTTGCTCCCTTAGCCAGTATTAGTATTTTTTGTTTCTTTTGAAATAGAATTTTGGCTTGAAGTCCACTTTATCTGAATACAGAATGTAGAACAGCTATACCTGTCCTTTTTGGGGGAGTTCTGTTGCATGGACTATTGTTTTCCATTCTTTGAATTTTAGCTTATGAGTTTCTTTTTTCTGGACTAAATGTGTTTCATGTATACAGAATATCATTGGATTTTGTTTCTTGATCCATTCTTCCAGTCTATGTCTTTTGATTGGGGAATCAAGGTCATTCACACTGAGGGTTATTACTGATGGGTATTGACTTATTCCTGCTATTGCTTTATTTTCTCGTTGCTGATTCTCTACCTTTCCCTTCTACTTAACTGCTTAGCCTATCTGGTGTATTCATTGTATTGGACCTTTTGTTATTTTCAGCTTCATTATCTCTTTCTAGGGTATCCTTGAAAAGTTTTGAGTGCTGGTATGACAGTCATGAATTTCTTTAGATGATCTTTATCATGAAAATATCTTATTTCTCCATCAGTTTTGAAAGCTAATTTTGAAGAATATATCAGCTTGGGTTGGAAATTGTTTTCTTTCGAGGCTTAAAACATTTTACTCCAACATCTCCTTGCCTTTAAGATTTGTGTTGAGAAGTGTGCTGTAATTCTAATGGATTTTACCTTTGTAAGTGATTCATTACTTTTCTCTAACCACTTTTAAGATTCTATTCTTGTGTTGGATTTCTGAGACTTTGACTATAGTATGTCATGAAAAGGATTTTTTCTGATTGTGGATATTTGGGATGCCATATACCTCACTTATTTGTATGTTAAATTCTTTTACCTTATAACATTTTAAATTATTAGCATGACCTTATCATTTATCCTTACATTGTGGAATGACAGCTTTAAATGCCTTTCAAGAGAATTTAACTTTTATGTAGAATCACCAAAATTATATAGTAGATATTTCATAGATTGTATATACCTGTATGTTTTGTTCTTATGGGAACAGTGGAAACAATGCAGAAAACTAACTCATTCTATTTCACTTCTTTATTCACACACAGCACTTCTTTATAACACTCTCCACCTTGGGCTTACTGATGAGCCAGGAAGGGCTTGTGGTTTGCCTTATATTTCCCTTTGTTTTCTATAGCATCAATTTTTCTTTTTTTGTGTGTGAAAGCAGTTGGATAATAGGAAGTAACAAGAATAAGAAAAGATAGAATAAGGTTGGGGATTTAGCTCAGTGGCACTGCACCTGCTTGGAAAGCGCAAGGTCCTGAGATTGATCCCCGGTACCGAAAAAAAAAAGAAAAAGATAGAATAGGGTTTGTTGATTGTTGATGTTTCTTACAATGCCATCAGCATTTTTTCTGAATATGAAGTACGTTTTGCTTGACATGGAAAGCATGGCATCTTAGAGCTTTATCTGTGGTACCTCTGACAGGCTTGCTTTGTAAGTGCTTTGAATTTCCTCGAACTCAATGCTCCTGCATGGGTGCTTGGGGAATTCCACTGTCATAGAGCATTAAAATTGCTATATTCAAATGAGTAAAAAAACCTTTCAGATACACATATTGCATGTAAATCTTGTTCACCTATATACTCTATTCCTCCATCAGGGCTCATTTAAAAACACATTCAAATATAAAGTTATTAAGAATTTCAAGACAGTGACAGTAAGCCAGGCGTGGTAGTACACACATGTAATCCTAGGACTCAAGAGGCTGAGGCAGGAGGAGCTCCTTGAGTTTGAGCCAGTCTGGGATACATAATGAGTTCAACGCCAGTCTAAACTACATTACTAGATCCTGTCTCAAAAAAAAAAAAAAGAAGACAGTGGCAGTAAAGCATTAAGCCAAGTTCAGGGCCCTTTTGAGCACGAGGCCCTGCTGACTACACAGGATGGAGACTCATGAAGCCTGCCTTGCTGCCGACCCTATTTTGACAAAGAAGGAGCCAGAAAGATCAATGTTCTTACTTCCAGGCCTCCTATCTCCTACAGGTGACCCAATTGGTGGGCCTCAACCTGACAGCAAGGAAGTCAGGAACACTTCCACAGAGAGTAGCCTTCTTGATTACCAATGAAGAGAATAACAGAGAGTGGATCTGGAGGTACAAACAAAATATCAAGTTTGTTTCCACATCTCTTTCCAACACATCCCATTCTTTAGTAATTCAGCTAGGATAATGAGGGCCAGGGAGGCCCCAGGCATGGCTCCAGATTTTTGTAGGGTCCAGTATTTAAGAATTTAATGAGCCCTCTGTAAATAAGTTAATAAAGCAAAATTACAAATATAAACAAAGTACAAAACTGGCTATTAATTTAGATGAGTGAAGAAATTAGCCAGTTCTTTTCTTCTGGGGACTCTAGGAAATTTATTAGCAATGTTCATGCAGATCTGCTTGCTAATTGCATGCTGACTTCCATTCCTGCCTGGAAACCCCTATAGTTCTGGATAACTCCCACTCCTCACAGAAGCCTGCAGAAATGAGAACATCTGAAGCTTAAACTTTTTTAGCTGTACGGAAAATTTCTCTGTAGATCCCAAAACTAGGAATATAGAATTAAGTAACTTTAGAGCTGCAGGCATTTCTTAACAAGATACAAGGGTGAGATCCTGAGCGAGGATCTGCCCTCTTCTCCACCATGCATGCCAAAGTAAATGTGTACATTGGGCTCCTCTGATCTAGAGCTTTTTCACTGTCAACAGGAAATTCCACCTAACACTAGGTGTACCATGTATGGAATTGAGGAGGCAGTGGATGGTCACAATCGCTCCTTTGCATCCTTGATTTCATGTCTATTCTTTGCATTGCTTTCCTTCTGGGTTGCAATAAGCAAAAGGAAGGGCAGCCTTAGAAATCATTGTTTCCACTTACCTCAAATCCTAACCAGATTTTCTCTGGACTACTCAACAGGTTCCTTTTAGACATAAAATACTACTATGGACATAAAATATATTATGGACTTACTCCGTAATAGCTAAGCACAGCGCAGGCAGTTCAGATTTAGAAAAAAGAAGGAGCAGTTTTGTTAGGTGTAACAGCTACCCTAGAGAGAGCACTGTGGAGGTTTGGAGACCAGAGCCAGAGTGCATGGGAGGTGGAAAAAGGATGAACAAAGACAAAAGAAGGGGATGACAAAAAATATGTAGAGAAATAAAAGTTAATAAAGAAAGATGTTAAACTGCGCCTAAGGCCTTGGTGTTACTATTTGGTTTTGATAAATATAAGGGAAGCTGCTGGTATCTGAATAAGAATGTGTCTTAGCCTGTTCAGGCTACTGTGACAAAACAAAACAAAATACCATAGATTGGAGTGGTTTAGACAATAGGTATCCATCTCTCACAGCTCTGGAGGCTGCGAAGTTTATGATCAAAGTGCCTACTGATGTGAACGTGGTGGTGGGCCTCTGCCCGGTTTGTAGGCAGCAGTTCTATTCCCACGTGGTGGAAGGGACATGGCACCTCTCCAGGGCCTCTTCTATAAGGCACTTATCCTATTTACTAAGTCTCCGTTATCATAACCTAACCACCTCTCAGAGGCCTTACCTCTTAACACCAATATCCTGGGGGTTAGGGTTTCAACATATGACTTTGTAGGAACACAGAATTGCACTAACACAAGAGCATTTGGTCTAAACAAGAAAAAGAGTGATTAAGTGTGCATGGGTTCAAAACTGGACTTTATTCCTTATATCTTATTGGAGACTTTGATAAAGAAACTCATTCTTGGGTTGGGGATGTAGCTCAGTATAAAGTGCATGCCTAGCATTTGTGAGGTCCTAGGATTGAGCCTCAGCAATAAATAAATAAAAATAAATAACTCATCCTCTTTGTGCTTCAGTTTCTTCATCTCTAATGTGAGGGTATATTATGTTATGTTAGTCACATCACACCAGGTCATGTCACCTCATACTATGCTACACTGCATTAAGTTTACAGAGCTCCAATTTGTTAATACTCTTGAACCACTTAGAACAGTTCTTGGTATGCAATTAGTGATCAATACAAGCAAGAAATAATCATGACAATGGCTTCAAATAAAGCATTTTGGCAACATTTAATTCCAAAACTGCTGCAACAAATGAAGAATCGGATTCACTTGTTTTTATTATGTATGATTTTATGAAATTATCATTTTAAATGGGTGGGTTTTTCATGTATAATTTCTAGCCAAAAGTAATTCTTGTGAAATTCTCATAAACATAAAGAGTTATTTCCAAATTTTTCACACCAAAAAACAGAGATTCCCTTTAAATTTTTATTCTTTGGGGATAAATTGACCAACTTCACCATCCCAAGCAATGACAAAAGATTTCATTTCATTTTAACCTTGGTTGGTGTGTATGCTGACATTCGGAGATTAGGGGAAATCCCAGGTCCCATTGAGCAAATATCTAGGTGGGGTTCTTTCTTCATTGAAGACAACTTTGAATCAGATACGAATTTATTAGGAGACATGGCCATGAGTCTTGTTTGCTTCTAGAGATCAAGTGGGAACATACAACTTCCTGGATTCCTGAGCACCGCTGGACAAGCGCATCATATAAGCTCTGACTTCTGTGTCTTCATCCACAAGAGCCATGGGGGAAAAAATGCCCAGCCCAACTGCCAAGGTTCTTGTAAGAAGTTTTTTAAAATCTGAAAAATAAAAACACTCTACGAATACAAAAGAAAAAATTACAAATAACTTTCTTCTTAAATAATTTCTTTTCTGCATGTCATCCAACAGCAGGTACACTGGCTTATCTGCAAGAAGCCCAGCCCTAAATTAATCCCATTCACATCTCAGAAGTGCTAATACGGTATCTATAAGAGAAAATTCACACGGAATTAATCATCCAGAGTTACTTAATATTAGTTATAAAAAAATGAGTCTGGCTGATAATAGGTGCTCATAAATATTTGTTGAATGAATTCAGAAGTGCTATAATTTAAAACATTTGACAAGATTCCACTCCCAAGGCTGTTAAGAGGCAAAACAATGGCCAAAACAACACTGTTACCAGGGAGACAAGAGCCTACTGGTAAATGCTCATCTGGGAGGATCGACAATTGCAGTTACTATCCAACATGAATGCTTTAACATGTCTATATATTAAGAAGAGTGCAAGCTTAAAGCAAACACCTACGATGGCACTAAACTCTTACTTGTAATATATTACTGCATAAAATGCGGGTGGATTGTGTAGACTCTGAAAGGAGACAGAACCTTTGCTATAAGCACAAGGGTAGAACAGTGAGTTCCTAATGGGTAAGGGAAGGGGTAAACAATTTAAAGGAACATATGTACTTGAGCCTGGAAAATAGGAAAAGGAGTTGGCTAAAATCCTGAAGGAGATTAGGAAAGAGAAAGAGGAATTCTCTTTTATGTCATATTAACAGAGGCTTTCTTCTACTATACATATATCTCATATCAATCTTTGTCCCAATATTTTGTGACTGTCAGTATTTTTCTTCTTTTTTAATAGCTTTCTTGGACACAGCTTGGCATATTACATAACTCAACCTTTTAGAGTGTACAAATCATTGGAGGTTTTTTTTTGGATACACAAGGTAAATCATCACCACCACCTACTTTGAGAGCCTTTTCATTACCCCTACAAACAGGGCCTACCTGATAATCACTCAGCATTCCCTTCCCCTGGGGACAGCCATTTACAGTCTATCTCTGTAAGCTTGCCTATTCTGGATATCTCATATAAATGGAATTACATAGCATGTGGCCTTTTATGACTGGCTTCTTTCACTTAGTATAATATTTTCAAGGTCCATCCTCAATGCAGCATGTGTCAGTATTTCATTTCTTTTTACTGCTGAGTAATATTCTACCACTAGGATATGCAACACTTATCCTTTTATCAGTTTAGAAACATTTGAGTTGTTTTTACTTGGGAGGTATTATGAATAACAGTACCATAAACATTCATGTAGACAAGTTTCTGTGTGGATATATATATAGGAACTCTGAGTCTAAATCTTTCTTCACTTTTTGAACAGTAAGATAAAATTCACCTCAAAGTAAAAGTCACTATTCAAGTAGTACATTTTACTGGGTGTTAATACTGACAAAGCTATGCAAAAAAAATCATTGTCATCTAACCGCAAAAAGTGTGCATCACCCCACATAGGAAACCCGGGCCCATTAGCTTTAAAATAGTATTGAATCAGTAAGTCTAGAGTCCCTTGCTCTTCCCTTTACCTTGGAAAAATGATTTAACATATTTTGTCCTTTTTATTCAAATTGAAATATACTCCATTATTGAAAAATAACTAATTGACTACCTTAACTACATTGACGCATTGACTACATTAACTATTTTTAAAAATAAGTTTATCAATATGTAACTCACATAGTATCAAATTCACCCTTTTAAAGTGTATAATTTAGGGGGTTTTACTACACTCACAAAGTTGTGCAATCACGACCACTGTCTGAATTCAGAACATTTTCATCATGCCAACAAGAACCCTGCACCATCAGCAGGCATTCCTCATTCCCTCCTACTCCATCCTCTGGTAACTGCCCGTCTACTTCACGTGTCTATGGCTTTGCTTGTTCTGAAATATGTTTAACTTTCTAGGAAACAAAAAGAGACTTTTATATCATTGTCCATTAATCATCTTTTTTTTTTTGGTACCGGGGATTGAACTCAGGACCTTGCGCTTGCGAGGCAGGCGCCAGAACCACTGAGCTAAATCCCCGGCCCGCATTAATCATCTTTTTGAAGCACGAATCATTTGTGTATACACACAAACACATTGCTTTTATGGTCCTGATATTTTCAAGAGAGAACTTAAACATTTCCATTGTCCCTGTACTGAGGCTGTAAGGAAAGAACCGTTAGCATATACTATCCATGAGAGCTGAGTGGATAATATTTCTCAAATCCAGTTTGACCAGATGCACTAAAAAATCTTTGAAATGTACATATTATTTCAACCACAAACTCTGCTTGAAGGAATTTACTCTAAAGAAATTATCTTTGGGGCCCCTAAAGGTATGTATATGTACAGTGTTCATTATCATACAGCAATTTACAATAGCAAAAATACAAACCAATCTAAATACTGTTCAAACAAAACAAAGGGTTAATTAATTCATTACATGATCAATTATCATATGGTTATTAAAAATTATGCTGAGCAAAAAAAATTGGGAAAATGTGATTTTTTAAATTAATTTTTTTAAATACCGCTTAGAAAAAATTATTAAATATTTTCCCAACATTATAAGCATTTGATTTTATCCATGGGATAGAGACAGAAACGATAGTCAATAAAACATAAAATTTTCATCTAGGTAAGGGATCTTGGGATAACTTTTGGGTAGATGCTAACAATTTCAGAGCCACAGCTCCAAGATGCAGAAACACTACTTTATCACCCTAAACTCGGCTCAGCTAGCTGTGAGATCTTGCCGGTTAAAGGTAGCTTAGTTACTTTCAGCATAATAATGAGTCCCTTTTAGAAAATTCTAGTCAGAATTGGTTTATTAGTTAATCGTTTGGAAATTGGAGCCCCATCTTCACTTCTCAGGATTTTGTCCCTTCCTTGCTTCTCAGGATCTCTGAGAGAGGAGGTGGTTTTCAGGACACAGGGCACTGGGGATGGAATTTTGGCTCCCAGTGCTCCCTTGCTGGATACTTCTGATGGGAGGTGGCAGGGACTTGCTGGACCACATTCACTGCTTGTGTTTTTGTGGTCTTGCTTTCTGCTCACTTCTCTTGTGCCTGCTATTAAGGTGCTGCCATGGTGCACTCTGGACTTCTTTTCCATAGCCCATCTCTCCAGCCTCACCTTGGCTCACTTCCTCTGACTCCTAGTCCTGGGATCTAAGTCATCTCCTTCCAGGGCCTCCTGGCAGGCCACTGGCTCAATCCTCAACAGTCCCAACCTTTAAGATATGAGTCTTTGGTATTTTCTTTCTGCCTTGTGCAGACTTGGAGGAACTTGGGAGTGAGGTATCTTCCCAAGCTTCTCGCCGTGCCTGTAAAGGAAACAATGACAGACTACCCAAGTGGTCTGTGGCACTTCCAGTTCTTTGGATGGTGCCTTCTTCCAATAACTCTGGATGATAGGAGGACAAGACCCCTACTAGTTGATGGAAGATGAAAATTCTCTGCAAGTCTGTATTCTCACAGTTTTCAAAAAAGAAGGGAGTTGAAGAGTAAACTCTACAAAACACCCGATCTATCTTTTCTCTCTTCCTTTACTTTTTCCTTTCCATGTCCTTTATTTGCACTTTCAGTTTCTCACACCAGAGAAACTATTCGGTATTTACACATGTGTGTTCTATTTATTTCACTTAAGAGTATCGCCTCAATGTGCATCCACTTAGCTATAAATGTCTCTAGTTTCTCATTCTTTATGGCTGAGTAGTACTCCATTTTATAAAAAGACCACATTTTCTTTATCTGGTCTCCAGTTAATGGGCAATTGGGCTGTTTCCAAGCTTTAGCTATTACAAATTGTGCTTCTATGAACATGCGTACACATATATCGCTGTGGTATGATGCTTTTAATTCTTTGGGGAAGATAGCCAGCAGGGGAATAGCTGGGTCAAATGGGACCTCTAGGCCTAGTTCCTTGAGGTATCTCCATACTGATTTCCACAGTGCTTGCACCAGTCTACACTCCCGCCAGCAGTGGAGCAGGGTTCCTTTTTCCCCACAGCCCCATCAGCATTTGTTATTGGTTGATTTCATGATAGCAGCCATTCTTCCTGGAGTGAGGTGGAATCTCAGTGTTGTTTTCATTTGCATCTCTCGAATGACCAGTGATGTTGAACATTTTTTCA
>NW_004624809.1:2762336-2829978 GCF_000247695.1 Heterocephalus glaber
GGCCTCAATATGCATCCATTTAGCAATAAATGTCTCTAGTTTCTCATTCTTTATGGCTGAGTAGTACTCCATTTTATAAAAAACCCACATCTTCTTTATCCAGTTTCCAGTTGATGGGCACTTGGGCTGTTTAGGAAGATTATCTTACAGAGAATTCTCAAAGTGAGTTAGGTCCACATGTTTATTCTACTTTCTGAATAAAGTCTAATTAAAAAGCTCCACTTTGATACTTTTGTTTCTTATATTCAAACTTTTTTTTCTTAGTCTCAGAAGAATGAATCAGCCTCCCAGATGAGAGGCCTGGCTAATCACAGGTGGCAGTACTGCTCTCTTTCTGTTGTCTTGCTTCACCTGGGCTCTTCATTGCGTCAGCTGCCTGGACAACACGTGCCCACCAAAGTAGAGGGCAGGACCAGACAGGGACTCATGTGTGCAGTTCTGTCTCCCACCTTTGTTGGATGGAGAAGGTGAAATCAGTTAAGCACCACAGCCTGACATCACTCAGCTTTATCTATTCAAGGAGAATCCTAAGATCAGAACATTGAATGGCATTCTAAGGCAAAAGAAGATAATATTTTGCTATTTTTGAGATAGCTTAAAACCAAGCCACATACATGAAGAAAATAGAACAGAAAAACAAAAAAATTCAGGATTAACCAGTAGAAGTAGTTTACACATTGCCTGTGATGGGATAGGATGCAAAGACATGAAGAGCTGAGGGTGTGGAGAGAGCAGATGTGTTGCTAGGGGAAAGGCTGACTGCATCACTGAGCTATGAGGTTAACAGCTGGGCCCTAAAATGAGGTTTGAATTCATGATCTCTATGTATTTTACAGTGTTATCATGGGTTATCTATTATATCACTGACTGCAGACCTGTCATAATTTAACAGGAGAATCTTTTCTTTTTTTTTCTTTTTTGTACCGGGATCGAACTCGGGTCCTTGCGCTTGTGCAGCAGGCAGTGAAACCACTGAGCTAAACCCCTGGCCCCAGGAGAATCTTTTCTAGATTCCTGTGTTTTATTAACATTTAATTCTCAACCCTTCTGCAGAGCAGAGACTCATACCTAGATCTTGCAGGAGAAACACAGCAGCTAAAATAGGCCTAGATAATCAGTAGTAGATATGACAACCAAGAAGGATAATCCATTCTGACACAAGACTGCTCTTCAAATACCTCCCTTTCAAACATTTTTTGCTTACCATACAAGGAAAAGTGTTCACTGTAGAAAACTCAAAAAACTGATTCATCCATGAATCCATTTATTCAGTGAAAACTGAGATTTGGTGGTTTTGTTGCAGATACGGGGATATAATAATGAATAAAGGCCCCTGATCTAGTGGAGCCTACTTCCTAGTGAGGGAGACTGCTACATAAAAGGCATAGTAATTTTAATTAGTGAAGAAATGAGCAGAGCCATGAGGTGGAGAACAACTGCTGGGTGGGGGGCGGGGGTTGGGGACACATTAGATGTGGTCCTCGGACATAGTGGCATTTGAGCTGAGATCTGAATAAAGTCTGGAGGAAGAGGATTTTAAGGGTGACAGTGACTGCCAAAATCTTTTTTGTGAGAGGAGGACAGCCTGTGCTAGACACTGAGCAAAGCAAAGCACAGTCTGAGGTGTCTGAGATGCATTCGAGCCTCCAGTGAAGGCAGGGCCGCAAAAGACCTTGTCGGCTGTGGGCAGACTATTTTATTGCAGGTGGCATAAAAAGCCAGGCTGAAATTTTAGCCAAAGACGGCACATGATTTGATCCCTACTTTGTTTTGTTTTGTTTTGTTGTACTGGGGATCGAACTCGGGACCTTGCACTTGCGAGGCAGGCAGCAGAACCACTGAGCTAAAGCCCTGGCCCTTGATCCCTATTTTTGAAAGATGACTTTGGCTCCTTTGTGAAACATGAATAAAGATTATAAGAAAGTATAAAAGATAAAATTAAATCTATGAATATATTTCCAAAACTATATTCTAATGTAGGTATGGCTTTGTGTGGCTTTGAAACCTCTTTATCATGAGGAAGTTACCATGTCATTAAAAGTCACTTGAAGTAATATAAAATAAATTTATGAAAATCTTGTCTGTATTTTACCTCAATTTATTTTACTATTCCCTATTGGGAAATTCATTTGCTTCCAGTGTTGCCTGTTTTAACCATGGAAAGGATAGTTATAGTTTTATTTAATCTTTGACTACATTTTTTACCTCATAAGAACCAATTCCTAGAGGTGAAATGGGACCACAAGGTCAAGAGATGTCAGAGCTCCGTTGTTCTATTGTCCACTCAACTAAGTTGGGGACTGTGTTTCCCAGAATTCCTTTCCACGCAGCTTAGAGATAGAGTTGGCCAGAGCATGAAAAGGAGGCCGCGGCTTCCTTTACTTCATGCAGATCTTTGTTGTTGGAATAATGCAGGTTCCATGCTGCCCTGACTCTGCTCCTCTTGGCATCCAGGTCTTGCTCTTGATGGCTGGTCCTGCTGACGGACAGTGGCCCCAGACATGTCACCAGGTGCCTGGCTGCAAATCCTCACGGACAATGACTTCCTGCAACTTCCTGCACATCTTCTTTGGAAAACTTGATGTCTGAATCCACATCAGTAGCTCAGCTTCTTCCTGTGCTGGTTATTTGCCCACTCCAGTGGTGAAAGTTTGATTACTGACTTCTGATTCTCTCAAACTTCCCCTTCTCAGGACTTTCACTTCCCCAGCTTTCCTCACAACTGTGTGAGTTCTATTAATATAACGTCTCCTTTATTCTGCAGCTTTTAGAGCAGCTCTACTTTCCTGTCTAGCACAAGACAAGTATTTTGATGGTTCTTGTTACAGATTGCCAGATTGCTTTCCTGAAAACCAGTACCCACTTCAGCACTCACCAGAAGTTTATGAAAATACTCATCACTTTATCCTTTTGACAGTTTTAATATTTTAAATCACTTTCAGTTTTACAGGGAAATGTCAGTATCTGGTTTTTTATCTCTGATTACTGATGAAACTGAACTATTTTTTCTGTGACTTTTGATGACTTCATCTTTTCTTTTGGGAACAATTACCATACTTGAGAAGATTTTTCAAAAATATGAGGAACCTTTGTAACAACTTTATTTGTATTTTCCCCTTTGTGTCAGTTTTTTCACTTGGTGGTCCCTACATAAATTCTTTCATAGGTTTAAGGTTGTTGTTGAGTTTTTCTATTACTTATTTTTGAGTCATATTAAATATGATAAATTCATAAATCAGTAGATAGAAGGTTAATAAGTTGGGGATTTTGGATTGGAAAACAATGGAAATCATCAGCTGAACTGGAGGAAAATAGTATAATACGTGATTTAAAATTTATTGTCTTTGGAGATTTTTTTTTATCTTTGGAGACTTAGACATAGGCTAAATGAGCAGAATACCAATGCAGAAATGAGTAAATTCTACAAATATGAATTTCTTTTTCACTTTATTCAAGAGTTAAGCTCCCAGGGGAGAGTTTTAAATTGACTCACTTTTCACCAGGGCTGGTCTTCTAGCTTCATCTGGTTGCAGAGTGAAAGGTCCTAGGGGAAGGAGGCTACAGAGACCCTTTTTCATTCATAGTTGAGAGAAAGGCACCTGAATTTACCATTTAGCAAGAGTACTGTATCTCTAATTCAGCAAAATAGTTTCCCAGATGAAACCGGGATGATTCCAGGCATCCACAGGCAGAATCTAATAGTCTCTGGTGAGTTATCTCTGACATCAATTACCAACAGAACGAAGAAGTTTTTAAATCTCAGATTTTCTGACTACAAATATTTTATGAACTGTCATTTATAAACCTGTCTAGGAAGTACACAAAGTAAATGAATTTCCCTTTTAACCTTTTGCAAGATTATCTGAGTTCTATAGCTTTTGCAACCACTGGGAGATCAACATTTTTGTTGGAAATGTTTTGCTTGTGTTTATCACACCGTATAGGCAAACCTTATTGGCAGAAAACTAAATAATTCTCATATAGCAATTTCTAATATTGGTAATCCCTTTCTATGAGGAATATTCTCTAAAAGGATGATTTACTCAAAAATATGAGGGTTTACCGGCTTTGGCAAATTGTATCCATAACTTTCAGTGAATCTTTTATATATAACTTCTCTTTCTCATACATTTTTTTCTCTTGTATTTACACAGTTAAAATATGAGTGTATATTATTAAACAACTGCAGAGCTGACTTCTTTTGCTATTATGGCAATTATTTTCCAGTAAGAATAAACAGTAAGACCTGATTTTCTGAATTGTTGGTTGAAAGCCAGTACTTGCTTGGCAGGTAAGTAGGCACTGTAAATAGAAAAGCCACGTTGAAAGGAAACTCAAACCTGAATTTGTAAGCAATTTAGGGGTTTTTTTTTTTGGTACCAGGGATCAAACTCAGTTCCTTGCGCTTGCGCAGCAGGTGGCAAAACCACTGAGCTAAATCCCCAGCCCAGCAATTTAGGATTTTTAAAAGAAAGAATAAGAAAATGCTGCCATAACATAAAGGAGTAGAGTTAAACCTAAAAAGCTTTAAGAATACAAACAGCTTCTTTTGCATTTGTCCTCTCTCTGGCCTTTCGGTTTCTGGTTTCCATTTTACTACGCATCTCCATCTTTTCCCATCTCTTTCTCTATCCCAGCCTTTGCTGTGTTTATACACAGTGCCTTTTTTCTACATAGAATCATGGCCTGTTATGGCTTCTTTTTCCACTAGTTGTCTGCCAATATCCATTTCCCCCTTCACCGTAGTACATGTTTTAGGCTGGCCCATGAGTACTCAGTTCAAGAACACATTTTTCAGCCTTGCTGTAGCCAGCTGTGGGTTCTGTATGGGTTTATGACTCTTTTTTGAACAAGGGGACATGAGCAGAAATATTAAGTGGGACTTTCAGGTCCTACCCTTACAAGGAATGTGCATTTTCCTTTCCTCCTTCCTGCTGGTGGTGAGATGCAGGAGACAGTGTGAGCTGGAGAAGCAACCCTGGCCCCAGAGAGGAAGGGTTGCGTAGGATGGCATAAGTGGCCGGTGGGCTTGAGCTGCTCACAGGGCTTTCTCATGTGAAAAGAAATTTCCACCGATTCTATTCTGAGGTCTCTGTCACAGAGGTTTACACAGCATTCTAGATAAAATACACTGTTCAAGATGGGAACCATTATGAGGTGGGGGGAGGGCTTTTCTTGTGCATAGTTGCTCCCATCCCTTAGAATAGTTCTTATTAAGTATTCAGAAAATACGAATTGACTTTCCTATAGGATGAATACCTCAAAACCCATATGTTGAAGTCCTAATCCTCAGAGCCTCATAATGTAACTGTGTTAGGAGATAGGATCTTCAAGGTTAAATGAGGCCATTAGGGTAGGTCATTAGGGTATGACTGATGTTCTTACGAGGAGAGGACATTTAGACACAGACAGGTACAGAGGATGTCATGATACAGGGAAAAGACAGCCATCTGTAAGCCTGGAAGAGAAGCGTAAGTGGAAATCAGCCCCTCTGACATCTTGATTCCAGACTTCTGACCTCCAGAAGTACTTTTCTGTAGTTTAAGCTGTATAACATTACTACAGTAGCACTACCAAACAGATTCAAATGTATACACGACAGGGCAGTATTTAAGAAAGTTTTTCTCTTTTTAATAAAAGAATCTCCAGTAGATTAATCAAAGTTAAAAATAGGCAGATAGAAAATGTTTTATTTTCTTTTTCTGAAGAACAACATCAACATATGCTAGAAACATTTAAATATACAGACTATTAAAACCAAGAGGTAAAGTTCAATATTTTCAAATGTGCTGATGATTTTAGTCACTGCAACTTTCATAATTGATTAGAAATCTAATTACTGTTGAGAAATTCAGGGGAGACATTTATATTTTAAAATTCCAAGACTACTGCAAATTGCACCCCTCGTATTAGCCTCAGTCATAATTACTTCCTTAAATAAAACTTTTTTATGTAGCAGAAGGGCAAATTATTATTCAAGTGATAGTAATCACAGAATTTATGGATGTGCTCAGACCCCCAAAAAAGGTACCTAGAGGGCTTTCTTTAAAGTTCAAGCTATACACAAGTGAAAAAATAAACTCAAAAAAATTAAGTATTTTAGTTAAGAATTTCCATTTAAGACAGCGAAAATCTACCTGAACACGCTTACAGAGGAAAATTTGTCTATAACTTACTAGAGGGCTGTGGAGAGCCTCTCAGAACCATGGGCAGGAGGGTGGGCCTTGAGTGTGTGGGGTGTGCTGCGTGCAGGAACTGGGCTGCTGGCAAGCTGTGGGGTGTCGCTCCTGCTTTCTGGGTGAGCTTCTTGTCTCTCTTGGTCTCTCCTTTCCATCCTTTATGCATTGGCTTCATTGTTCCCCACCTTCCTGTGCACTATCTTCTGAGCCAGAGTGGCATATATATTGAGGGCATGTCGGATGCATAGAGGAGACACGCTGTCCAGCCAGTCACAAGAGCTGGGAGTCATTTATTAGGGACTGAGTTGTTCTTGGGCTAAAAGTGGAAAGGTCTGGTATGATATTTATTTTTAAAAGTTCACATGAATGTATATATTCCCATCCCGAATACTTTTCTTGATTTGAAAAGTCATATATTTATTTTATTTTTATTTTTTATTTTTTTTGGTACCAGGGATTGAACTCTGGACCTTGTGCTTGCAAGACAGGCGGCGGAACCACTGAGCTAAATCCCCGGCCTTGAAAAGTCGTATATTTAACTAGAACATAATTTTATAGGGGAAATGGTGATATACCAATTGAAAAAATAATTTATGCTTTTCCCTTTATGACCACATAGGTTCCATATGACCACAAGAAGTTAACTTCTGAGGCCTATGGTCTCTGCTAGGTAGCCATAATTAAAAAGTGAACCTTTGTTTACTGTCATTAAATCATACAGGCCACAGGGGTTGGGAAATAAGCAAAACTGGTGATGTACATATGTCCATCTTAAAATTTTGAATGCAAGCTGTTGATAAACAGAAGAATCAGTTTTGTAGAAGTCCTGCTCATGTATTTGAACTGCCCTTGCTGAAAAAACTGATAATAAATTGATCCTTTCAAGAATTCACTGAATTGTGGCCTCTCCACATGCATAGCATATTTTCAGCTAACTTAATTGTTGGGTATTATAAATTCAGCAATACTTTCAAGAATGGACTATTGTTTGGCAGTTTATAGCTCCTTTTCTTTGCAAATTAGGGGAGTGTAGCTCATAGGCTGGCTACTACCTAGGCAAAATGGGGCTACAGAGGTGGAAACTTAGCACTGGACAAAGAGCTCTCTCCCCATGCAATATAGGGAAGAGGGACTGGGAAACTTGTTCACAGAGATCGGTTAAGAACAACCCCACAGTGCTAGAAGGAAGAGCAGCCCAGACTTCAGTCATTCACATGACACTATTGAGAAGTCTATCAGACATATTCCTTTCAGCCTGTGAAGGACAGAAATCTCATCCCAAATTGGTTGGAGCAACAAATGAATTAGCTCATATAACTAGAAAGTTCAAGGACAGGATTGATTTTAGGTGTGGTTTACAAGGAGACCCATATGACATAACTACAACCCAGGTCTGTCCATCTCTTGGATTGGCTGTATTCTCTTCAGCCATGTTGTATTTATTCTAACACAGATCCTACCCTCATGACTGTGAGATGGTTGCCTGTGCTATCTATAGATCCAAGCCAAAAGGCTATTCTACTGGCCACTGCACTATGCAGAGCTTTTCCTTGGTTCTCCTCCAGCCATTCTCCTCTTCAGGGATCAGTGGAACATGCTTCCTAGAATCTTCTTATAGCCTTCTAGACCACACTCTTTGTACTATAGGCTCAATGATTGCCACCTCAAATCTACAAACTAGTTCTTGGACCTGTGTAGGCCTTTTCCTCAAGGCTATCCTTTTGAGGTATACCAGATAGCCAATTTGTATCTTTGAGGCCAAGGATGAGCTTTTTGAAGAGGGCATGGATGAAATATGGATGAGCAGGGTGGGACATGTGCATACATGGCTTATGAGTCCTCTTGTGGTACAGAATTGAGGGAATACTGAGAAGGTAAGGAGATAGACCAAAGTGTATGTTATCTTTCCACCAGCTATATTCCATTGCAAAAACCAGAGGATTTGAACCTGCTCTTCTTGGTCAATATGAAAGTATATTTGACCAGGTAGGAGAGAAGAAAAATTTTTATTCAGCGTTGTGGCTGTTTTTATGCTTTACACAAAGTTAGGGATACAATTCTATATTTAGAACATAGGCCTTCATTTGCTCTCTTGCCCCTTGACCTGTAAATATGGAGTTAAGGCTACTTCAGTTATAGCTATTCACATTCAAATTTAACCAAAGATTAAGCAACTATCATAAGATTTCCAGAAGTCCTAATATTTTCTCTAATGGGTGAATTTAAAATCACACTCCCACCTCAGAACCAATCACTGTGGGAATAGGAGACCTTGGATTCCAACCTCCATACCCTAGGGTTTAGGACAGAGATGCACCCAGCCTACTTAGACTAAAATGGAGAATGGGGTGGATCCCAAGCAAAAGTTGGTACTGCTGCTGGAGGAATGAAGTTTTAAAGGAAGCAGGTCAGGCACAGTATTGAAAAATTTATCTGGAAATCAGTTCTAGAATATTTGATGCCTTATTTTATGGAATGGCCTGGAAGGACCTGGTTGATCCTAAGAGGAGGGAATCATTATTAGGTAAGGAAGGTGGGACTATAGACAGGGAGACTAAGGCATGAGCACTGTATCCAGGATCAAGCCAACTGGGGGAAAAGGGAAAAGGGGAAGAACATCATAGCTCAGGAATGTCCAGGCAACTGAGACAAACCAGAGAGTCCAGGTTTGATGGAAATAGACATTTGGAGAAATAGTCCACGGATCCAGGTCTGGTATGATGAGTTAATTCTGAACAGCTTGCAGATAGACTAAAGAATTTACAATTGGACAGCAACATGTGTAGAATTGTGCCTGTAGGTACAGGTATTCATGAAAAAGAGAAAGACGGAAGAGATACGGCAGAGGAATGAAAATGGAGGTTGGGTTCCCTATTCCAAAAAGTAGACTCTGGAGAACAGCTGGTCTCTTGACTGTGATGTTTGCAATATTATAATCATTATGACCAAAAGAGAGTTTACATATTTTTCAAAAAGTATTCAAGAAGAATATTAGTTTTGTTAATGATTCCCAAATCATGTTTATGTTTGTTCAACTACAACTTATAAAATTCTAAGCCTCTTAGAAACATGTTTCCAAACAGCTTTTATTAATAGTCAAAAGCATTTAACTTCACCATTATATAAACGGAGAACTAAGGTACAACTTGACCCCAGCCATGAGTTTCAGGATTTACCCACACCCTTTTCTACTACTATCTCTTTCACTCACTTTACTTTGTCCTCGTTTTCTAGGGTGGTGTTTACACTTAGGCTTAGCTTTCTGGCTGTTTTGTAACTTTTTAAAATAGTTTTTAGTTTTCTGGTTTAATTCTTGCATGAAATAAAAGTACAGTGCCTTGTATATTATAGAGACTCATCAAATATGATTCCTTAATGCATTCATTTTCATTTGTAGAAATGTAAACTTAGAAAAAGATTTGGGAAGAAATCACCCATTCTCTTCTTTTTTTTTGTTTTTTTTTTTGGTACCTGGGATGGAACTCCGGTCCTTGCGCTTGCGCAGCAGGCGGTGAAACCACTGAGCTAAATCCCCGGCCCCTCCATTGTCTTCTTGATAGGGCATTCTATCTCAGAAATGGTTTACTGTCTCATGAGGACATTTCAAACAGTAAAATGGACTAGGTGCTGCACTAATGGGGGAATATCCGGGATATCTGAAAATCACTGCCTCCTCCGCCTATATACAAAGCAAGCTGTTGATTAGGACTAAAGAATTTTCTTTTTTCTTTTTCTTTTGGTACGGGGGATCGAACTCGGGTCCTTGCGTTTGCGCAGCAGATGGTGAAACCACTGAGCTAAATCCCCAGCCCAAGAATTTTCTATTTTTTTCAGTCCTGGAGACCTACCACTGAGCTACATCTCCAGCCTGAAAACTTTCTTTTCTATCAATAACTTGGAAACATTAGCAGTTATATTTGAAAATAGAAAACATTCTATTGGGAAAAGTGTGCACTTCTCAGGAACGCTCAGGAGTAGAAAGGGGCCTGGAGATCATTTACCTTACATCCCATTTAATACAAGGATCACCACCCTTTTCCATTTGTCCTTGAAAATAAGTATTAATAAAAGATGGAAAGGTGCAGCAATTCTGAAACATTGCTGCAAACCAAAAGCAAGGGAAAAGGCTTTAAAACAAAGGCTGTAAGTTAAGAGCAAAGCAGTCGTAGAAACCCCACGGGGAGCACAGAGAGAATGATTCCCCCATTGCCTCCTGGCACTGAAAAAAAAATCCATTTCATTTTATTTAAGCTGAAATTTCAAAAATGTCAGAGTAATGTGCAAATCACCAACTTCAATATGAAAGTATAAGGGTCCCCAAAAACAGGTGAGTGAGGAGAGAGGAATCCATTTCTTCTTTCAAATTGTCATCAATATAATAACAGCAAAACCAGGAATCCCAGTCTGAATTTTGCAACTTGACACTCTAGCTTTTTCTGAAGTATTTCTCACACTATATCAACAGAGGGAACGTATCAGCTTGTGGTATTTGGAATGCTTTTAATAGCTTGATCCTAGGCAATTTTTAAAACTTGTGTTTCTACCAATTACACTGAAAAAAAATCACGTTAGAGCTCACTGATGTTTGCATTCTCAGAGTTATACATTTTCACCAGCAAGAAATGTTCAGTAACATCAGCGAAGTGGTTTGTAGAGTGTGAAAACCATGGAATGATGGTAGGGTGAAGGGTCCCAGATGGGTCAAGTGACAACCTCATTTTCATCATTTGATAATTGAGGAAACTAAGGCCCAGGTTTGCAAAGATCACGTGGCTCTTCGTAGTAAGCCCAGGGTTAGATAATTGAGTGGTGGAAAGATATCATCAAAGACCTCCTTTATTTTTTCCTTCCAATTTTCACTTCTGTTCCTGTCAACATACTGACTTTCCCACTAACGTTTATGGTAGGAAAGTAGCTGAAGCCAGTCTGGGAGTTACATTTTGACAAAATAATGCCTCACTGAAGAAGAAGGTGTTTTTCTTGTGTCTCAAGAGCAGGAGAGCCCTTCTTAGGGGATTCAAGAGGATTTCTCATTTCTAAATTGGCTAAAATTGGGTTATATGTTCTTTCTAAGACAATTATTCTCAAAGTGAGAGTGCTGTAGATATATTAGGATTAATTGGGACTCAGACCAACCTCCCTGAATATGTGGCCACAGAGCAGGGATGGCTGCTTGAACAAAATCAGGTGCTTTTAAACATGTGTGCAGGGAAACAGATGCTGGGTAGGCAGCCAGTAGAATCTTCTATATTCTATACCAGGCCAAAGCCCTTAAGGAACAGCTGAACATCACTGAAAATGACATTTTAGAAGTCTATGGGGGCATTTTTCAGCTGTCTCTTGCTCTACTGTGGAGTTCTTTTTCTTCTTTGTCTTATCACCTTTCTTTCCTTCTCCTTCCTAACTGGTTGTGAACTGAAATTAGGACATTTTTATTAAATTTATATGAACTTTATTACATAAGCCAGGTTATTATTTTGTAAATCAATTTCTAAATTAATTGGTATTTAATACCAAAGGTTCATTTTCTTCTCTCCTTTTTACCCTAATTATCAATGATCTTCTGCAGAGAAAACTACTGAGTTTCCGTGTTCACTGAGTTGATGCCACTGAAATACATAAAATATCCCCATCAATGCATGGGCTTTTCTTCTTAAGTGTTCATTATATCTCAAAATGTTGGATGTATTATTTTCTTCTTCTGATTGTTTCATTCTAAGATCATAATTATATTCTCCACTAGTAGGAGGTCTTTGTGTTTCTTTAACCCCCCCTCTTTTTTAATAGTTCCTTGTCCTAGAACCACATTGTAACTGTCGTAACTGCCAAGAGTCAGTTGCTTTGTGTCTCATAACTTGCTGTAACTATTGAAATGAGTATTATTTATCCTTTGAAGGAATCTGTTGGTCATTATGAATTATTATATGAATATGTAAGGGATAACCCTAAAGGAATTTGATGATTATTTTTTAACATAAAAAGCCCAGTCCTTTTGCTGACCTGAAAACAGGTCATAATAATGAACATAGGTTTTCAAGGAGGAGAGAAGCCCAGCTGAAGTTTCCACAGAAATATTTACTATTTTCATGGCTTTTTGCAATTTGTTTCTAAATCTTAGTTTTCTTCTCTCTAATGTTGAAAAAAGAGAAAAAACCCACTAGAGTCTCCCTATAATTTAATGCCTAATGCTTTCTGGAAAGTCTTTCTTTCTTTCTTTCTTTCTTTCTTTCTTTCTTTCTTTCTTTCTTTCTTTCTTTCTTTCGCTTTTTTGCAGCACAATGTGGTAAGGTGGATGGGGGCCAGTTGAAATATATATACAGCAATGTACAAATACTGTAAATAGATTTTCAGAAGCTGAATGAATCTATGAAGCACTTAGATTAAAAATCTATTAAATGAGCTTCCAGATCAAGAAATAAATTAGCAGCACACCAACTGAAGTATTTCAGAGATGGAAAGATGACACTATTTGTTTAAAGGCTAATTGAGATATAATTGGCATATAATAAACTATGCATATTTGAACTATACAGATTGATGAGCTTTGATACTTGTCAAACTACTGCCACTGTCAAGATAATAAATATATCCACCACCTAAAGTTTTTACTCATGCCTCTTTGTCATCTTTTCTCTTATCCTCCTTTGCTATTCCTAAGCAGCCACTGATCTGGTTCCTATTACTATAGTTGGTATTTTCTGGAATTTTATATAAACAGAATAATATACTGTTATGGCTTGTCCCTAGGTGGGGCTTTTTCAGAGGTGGCTGAATCCAGAGTGTGTGACTGATTCATGGTGCAGTGCTGGGATTAAGGGTGTTAGGATTAAGGATGAGTGATTACTAAAGCAGTTCCCTGATTGGTTTGGCACCACCCTAATCTCAGTAGCCTGGATACAATATAAGGGACAGAGAAAGGCTTGTCTTATCCCTTGCTTGCTTGCTTTGCTACCTTTCACCTGCCATGAACTGTTTTTCCTCTGCAATGCCTGTCTGCCATGCTGTTCTGCTTTGGAGCCAGCCGATGGTGAATTGGCTCTACAAACTGTGAGCTAAATAAACTTTTCCTCCTTTAACTTTGTGGGTCAGGTATTTTGTCTCAGCAGTAAGAAAAGTAACTAACACATATACTGTGTTCTTTATCATTTCACTTTATTCATGTAACTATATTCTTACATGTTGTGTGCAAAAACAGTTTGTTCCTCTTTATTTAAGTATATTCCATTGTATGGATTCAATGTAATCTGTGTAATCCATTTTCCTCTTGATGGAGAGTTAGCTTTCCAGCTTATGGTTATTATAAACAGAGTTGGTATGAACATTGATGTACAAGTCTTACTATGGACATTTGTATATTTTTCTTATGTTAATATCTAGGAGTGGAACTGCAAGATGTTACGGTATCAGTATTTAAATTGCTAAAAAAATCAAATAATTTTCCAAAGTGGTTATACCATTTTATATTTTTTGTAGCAAAGTGTGAAATTATGGTTTCTCTACATCCTTGCCAACAATTGGTATAATCAGTATTTTTAATTTTAGTCATTCTAATAAATATCTCAATTTGATTTCATTTTCCATTTTCCTAAAGACTAATGGTAAGTGTGCTTACTTGAGTGAGCTTTAGTTTTATTTACACCAAGGTAACACACATAAATTGGAATATTCTTAGGCAAATTTGGAGAAGTAAAGGAGAATGAAGGGGGTGGATTTGAGGGGGAAAAGTCTATCTACTGTTGTGACAATGCTTTAATATAAAGTTACATGACATTTTGTTCTTGTTACTATGTAAACTGATAATAATGCATATTGATTATTTTTTCCTGAAAGGGAAAATATGGCAAGTTATATCTTGACTAGATCTGAGGGTCAACATTTTTTAAACTTAAAAAATGCCATTTAAAATGAATATATTACAAAATACATTTACCCTTAAACAAAATGGTATAAACCACAAAACATCAAAAAGCATATATTAAATAGTGCAACATAATAACCATCTCTTAACATTATATTTAATATGTATCAGTTTTATAAAACATTTTAAATGGTTCTACCTTCTAAGAATTCCCAAGCTTTAATTTTGCCTTAATGGCTCAAATTAAAATGTGTAAGATTATAGACTGTAAGAGTTCTTTTGGAGGTACTTTGCAAGGCATCTTTAAGGTGAAATTATAGAGCACTGGAGGCACTTGATTAAGCCTTTTGGACTGTGAATGTTTTGTTCTTCTACTGTCTTCTCATGGAAAAATAATAAATCATATTGGCAACTGTAAATCTTTATGAATATTCACAGACTTTTTTTTTGCTGTAATTACCTTTCAAAATAAAATAATCTTTGTAAGTAATATAGATCAGCAAATGTGAGGGGAGATGAAAATATGCTATTAAGAATCTGCATGGTGCATGCTATCCAGGCCATTATTTAATATTTTATACACGATATTATTATTGCAATTATTTGGAACAACTCATTATGTTTTGTACATAGTAAACTCTCAAATACTGTTAGGAGTAAATATTGGATATAAAACTATTTCTAAAAGTGGAACATGATTCCCCAGAGTTTTAGTATTTGATTTCCAGATGACTAGAAGACTGTCTTTCATATAATCTTACGCACTCTGGGGTTTTCATGGTGAACAAAGTAAACATTGAGCTGGATATCACTGGAAGCATTTGAACGAAACAAAAAGGTAATAAAAAGAAACCTTCTTAACTTTAAAACCAAGTGTAGATTTTTTTTCTGGTTGACACCGTTGAGAGAATATTTTCCGCCAGAATTGGTCAGTTTTAGTGACACAGGAGTCTTTCCTAGCACAATAACCTTTTTTTCTTTTAGACAAATTTTAAGAAAAATGTTGAGCTGTTATCGCAAAGCAGCAGCTTCTTATTCAACAAAAGCTATGTGCTTTAAATCCTAGCTCCACCTCATAATACCATATGATCTTGGTCAATTAATTTTGCTTTGACTATCTTCTTGTTTAAATTCCTTGTCTACAAAATAGAGCACTAATATTTATCTATCTGAAAAGATTCATCTAAGATTGAGAAAACTACCATTTTTCTTGAAGTCATTTGTCAAGATTACTAACAAGTTGCAGAGTTGAATGTGCAACGAAGTCTCCAAAATCTAAAGCTTTACCCCTATTCCAAGTATCTTAGTTATACTCTCGTTGCTGAGATAAAATAGATGACACCCACAAATTAAAGGAGGAAAAGTTTATTTTGGTGCACAGTTTGTAGAGGTTTCAGTCTATAGTCAGCCGGCTCCAAGGCAGGGTGGCATGGCAGAGGGGCGTCGCAGAAGAGAAACAGTCCAGGTAGGCAGGAAGGCAGGAAGCAGTGAGCAGTGAGCCTTCCTCTTCCTTTTTTCCCATCCAGGCTACAGATCTATTAGTTGATGCCACTGACACCCAGGGTGGGGCTTTCCATCAACCACACCCAGAAGTATGCTAAACCAATCAGTGGACTAATCTAGTTATTGCACCCTTAATCCAGTATCACACACCCATGATCCAGCCACTCCCAAAAGGCCCCTCTATGAGCACATGAGGCTTTGGGCTGACATCTAGGTACAAACCGTAATACCAAGTGTACCACTCAGTCTCTTGAGGTAAAATATGAAGAAGCTTGGATAATTAGTGTGAAGTTTCAGTGAGCAGATGGTATTAAATCAGTCATTTCTGATCCCTTACTAGATTGTAGCTTTCTAAAGCAAACATTGCTCAGAGTTCTGGATGGAATGGTGATAAACATAGGCTTCCCCCCTCTTTTCTAAATTACTTTGTTCCCTCTGTCCAAAGTTGATGTTTCCCGAAGCCACTTCCATTCAACATTATCTACGGAAGAGTTTTCAGAAACTTGACGAAGCTAAAAAGATGCCTCTCCACCAAGAATCAAACAGGATACGACAAGGTGGAGAGGGAGTTAGGTGTTGGGCCAGACCAATGCTTAGTAGATGAAAGGGCTTTAGGAAGAATTAATCAGATTTGGCTTTAATTTAAATGCTGTTCACTTTAAATTTCAATATGGGTAAAATGGGCTCAGAAACATAAAGGAAACTCTGTGAAATCTCAGTGCTTTATTGGTTGCCAGTAGTTCCAAATGATTGGACCTCTTTCAAAAACAGTCACTATGGAAAGCTCTGTGCCTCTTTCAATAATTGCTGAAACCACTCTGGATGTTTCTTTTCAAATTTTTATCATAGTCAGGTTGGTCCCCTCCTTTTCTTTCCTGCTTCTTAGTTTTCCTGCCCCCCACACATAATAAGTCCTTTATAACTGATTCCTAACCTTGATCAGAAATAAATTATTTGAAATAATCAGTTACCTGTTCATCATGTACAACTCTGAATGCCTTTCTCCTACTTCAAAAACAAATTCTTTGATCCCATTTCTCAACATCCCCAAAGATTAATGGCCTACACCATTGAATATTTATATATTTTAAATATTCTGCAGGCTATTAAGGACATTTCAAAGGGAGAAGCCCAAAGACATTTTAAACACAGGTAGTGAATGCTCTCAAGGAAGAAAATTACTTTTGGTGCCTCATTTAAAAATGTTTGTTAAAAGGTGAGTCAAACTGTAAGTATGTTATATATGTGTATATTCTTGATGCATGTGTGTATGAATAATCCTAAAAATTTCTTCCATATTTTTAAAAGGAAAACTAAAGTTGAAAGACAGCAGCAGAAGAAAAATTAGCATGTAAAATGCCATGGGAAGAAACACTTGCTAGAAAAATGTAAAAGAGTCTTGACAAGCCTCTTTCATCATTTTACCCAGAAAAGCAGTAACACTCAAGAATAAAACTATTATGAAAAGACAGTTGCATTTCAATATTGTTAACATATTTAAAGGATTAGGTTCATAGTTAGCATGGGAAGAATCCAAAACCTTTTTAAGAGACTTTATTCTAATAATCAATCTTAAAATACATTTTATTCCCTTATTTTGGTTACTTTAGTGAAAACCCAAGAATAAATTTTAACTTTATCAAGATTAAATTTTATGTCTTAGTGATACCCTCCTAAAAACTGAATTTACATTTTATCTGGATGCTTCATTTTGTTACATACCACTGAAAATTCAGAAATGATAAGTGTATTAACCTTCTCCTCCTAAAGAATGTAGGCAGTCACTCTTTAATAATTCAAAGAACTTTCTTTATTGATGAATTCAATAGGAAAATATTAATACTACTAAACAAAACTTAAATAAATCACCATAGAAAACAAGCAAAATAGAAAAAGAAAAATAAATCCTAACTGCTCAAAATATTTTGCTTTTTTATGCCAGTGTATATTTCCTAAATCATAGTGACAGTTTTTCCTCTCTTTTGTTGGATGGAGTACATGACAGCTAGTCATATACTGCAGCAGGTGCAAAAGATAAATGCTCTCCTATTAAAGTCAAGAGTGTCAGCAGTCCATGTGCAGTGATGGGCAGCCCTCCATCACTTTCCATAAAATATCTCTTGAGAAAGCTGTTGCTAACCCTTATTACTATGCTGATCAACTTATTCTTATTGTGAATTGTTACTCTTCAAAGGCAGTCAGCTGAGTTGTACTCTACTTTTTTACATTCACTGATGGGTGATAAAAGAAAAAAGTCAAGCAGAAAACAGAGGACAAAGGTTGTTCACAATTTCACTTAACATCAAACAAATCCAAAATTTAATCTTTCAAATATAGCATTCATTTTGGAATTATGATACTGATAATTGTTAAATCTGACTATATACATTACATTAAAAACTGGAAAAGGTTGATCAATGATTTCTGTAAATAGAGAATTATGGTAGATTCTAAAATGAATTAGTTATAGTTAGTCATGTAGGAATTAATTAAAAATTATTATAATTACAATAAAATAAAATCTTGCTATGGCTTAACATTTTTCCCTTTGCTGTTTTTTATAGAAATCCTTTTTCAGATCATTATAAATCAAAAGCTGTACTCAGGTGATATATAGGACAACTTTTTTAACAACTGATCGAAAGTGAAAGGATAGTCTATATAACATAGCCTGACTTGTTTTGAACTTAGATATTAAATTGGAATTTGTTATGAGGAAAGGGGAGAAACTTAAATTCCGTAAAGATATCAATTAATGAGATTTTTTAAAGGTATGTGAAAATGGCCATATGTAGTGAATGAACAAATATTGGAACCACTTTTTTTTCCTTTTTTTTTTTGGTACTGGTGATCGAACTCGGGTCCTTGCGCTTGCGCAGCAGGCAGCGACACCACTGAGCTAAATCCCCGGCCCCTGGAACTACTTTTAACAATCTAGCTAACACACCTTTGAGATATGGATCGCTCTAGTAAAAAATAAAGTATTGTTAAATCTTAACAATGGTAATCTGATAAGTGGTCAAAACAAATATATTCTCTTGTTTTTCTTCCTAATTTTTCTACATATAAACTCCCATCTTTTGTAGAATAATGAGAATAAAGTGCTGGTCTGTGGCAAGTTCAATAAAACTTGGATTTTTTTGGCTCTGTCTTATCTTTACTGCCAGCACAATATTGCCAGCTGGAGAGTGTGGCTGATTTTATATGTGGCAGGTATTAAAACCAGGAAGCTACTGAAAATAAATCATCAGTAAAGCATTAAGGCAAACTGAGAGCACTGTAACATCCTTCCTTCACACTGAGATTTAACATTCACTAGAAAGTGGGCTCAAAATCCAGAATACATCTGAAAAAATAAACTTGAGACACAGGAGAAAGGACTTCCATTGACAGATGGCTTAGTTGATCTAGCCGACTGGCTGGGAGAAAAGGTTTTCCACATGGCAGTTTCAGTTCTTTAACCAAAGTCAACATTTCTGCCTCTGATGGTTCAGATCTTAGTCCCCAAATGCCACGTGCTGAAGGCTGGGTTGCCAGCCTGTGGGCTATGGGAGGAGGTAGAATCTTCACAGGCAGGTCCTAGTGGACGGAAGTTACGTACTCAGGCTCACGACCTTCATGAGAGATTGGCCCCACCCCCTCCTCGGTCTTTCTTTCCCAGCCACCATAAGGTAAACAGCTCTGCTCCACTATGCACTCCGCACCATGATACTTGGCCTCACCGCAGCCCAACACACAAGAGTTAAGTGACCATGGACTGAGACCTCTGAAACCTGGAGCCAACATAAACCTTTCCTCCTCTTAATTTGGTTTTCCTAGGTATCTAGTCACAGACATGGAAAGCTAACCCACTGGGTAAGATAGAAATCAGTCTTGGATCCAACGCAAGATATGTCTTCTGGAGTTATACTCACTTCAATTTAGACACATTTAACTTTTCTTTTTATTTTATTTTCATCTTTCTTTTTTCTTTCTCTTTTTTCTTTATTTTCCCTTCCTTCCTTCCTTCCTTCCTTTCTCTCTCTCTCTCTCTCTCTCTCTCTCTCTCTCTCTCTCTCTCTCTCTCTCTTTCTTTCTTTCTTTCTTTCTTTCCTTTGTCTTTCTTTTGAGATAGGGTCTTGCTATGTTTTCCAGGCTGGCCCTGAACTCACTATGTAGTCCAGACTGACCTTGAACTCATGGAGATCCTCCTGCCTTAGCTTCCCAAGTGCTGGGATCATAGACAAATGTAATTTTTCCTAGCTCAATTAATTCTAGCTTTCATATCTTAGAGAGAATTTTCTAAATATATACAGTGTCAAGTTTCATTCATTCCTATTATGACGGTGGATTTTTTTTCATAACCTCTGATACTCTATACCCATATGCCTAAGTTCAGTGGAAGCCATATTACTTTTATATCAAAGTACTACTACAAGTAGAAACAACATCAAATATTTTCAAATTGTGCCTAAAATGTGGAACTTAAAAAAAAGTTAGTGAAATAATTATTAATGAATATATTGGAATATTGCTGAATTTTAATGAAGAAATAATTTGATACTGAAACAAATCTGGCATAATTTTATTCTATTTAAAAAGCATCTAATATTATTGAAGTTATAAAGAGACTTCATCTTTTTATTTGAAAAATAATATATTTTTTAAAATATACTATTGAGTCAATCAAAATTTCATTAACAGATTGTAATAATATCAATAATTGCTGGGGATTTAGCTCAGTGGTTCTGTTGCCTGCCTCGCTAGGGCAAGGACCCAAGTTCGATCCCTGTACCAAAAAAAAAAATCAATAATTACCTAAGATTCACTATTGTATGAAAGCTTTTGAATAGTGGACTACTTTTGTAATAATAAATGTAAAACAAAATTTGAATTAGAGTATTTATTTGTTGCCTGGTAATAAAGACGAGAAAATAATTTCAGACACAGTCATAGAGTATAGCCTCCAGTCCTCAAGCCATATATAAATTTGTATATGTCAGGTGCTTGAATATTATTTTTGTATCACCTTCTGCTCAAAAGGGAAAATATGAAGATTGAAAAACTAGCAAGGAGGAGCATATTTTTTTAAAAAATAAAAACTTTTAACTAACCATAAAATAGGGGTTTTAAAAAGGTTTTTAGGGCCAGGATTTAGCTCAGTGGTTCTGCTGCCTGTCTAGCAAGCGCAAGGACCCAAGTTCGATCCCCGGTACCAAAAGAAAATAAAAAATAAAAATAAAAGCCCTCTTCCACTCATATGATGTCAAATTACCATACAAATCATAATGTAAAAGTAATGAAACATTGTACAAAAACTTTCAATAGAATTTTAAAATTTAACAAGGGAATTTCAAAGTTCAATCTTTCTCAAAGAGACTGTAAGGATGGTTAAAATCCTGAAGGAAGCCTGAAAGAAAAAAGGACATAGTCATTACAATGTTCACTCTTCAGTTTCACATCCAGGCTAGAAAATTTAAGTTCAAGAGATTAGGACAATTTTTAGAGAAAGCTACTGTTTTCCATCTCATGTTTCAATCCTTGAAAAGCTATACAAGAGAAAAATGATTATAAGCTTAAATTTGTCATCCACACCCCAAAGTAAGTTGGAAATGAAAAGCTTTTTCAATTACGCCATGGAACATAGTGTCGGGTACCCTGCTACTGAGGACAAGGGGTGCGCTGAAGGCTGCAGAGGACCCGCCCACCCACCATGCCTGAGGTTAGAGAGCTACACAGCTCCCGTGTTCCTGGAGAAGTATCAACGTGGCAGAAAGAAGTCTTCTATTCTAAAAGGACACAAATCAGTCCGACTTTTCTCTCGTGCTGGAGAGCAGCCCTATTGACGTCTATCACCATGAAGGAGCAGCTGGGCCGCCTGCTCCCCAAGTGGCAGCTCAGCCACTCAGCAGACCACGTCTGGTCATCCCCTGCCATTCCTCATCACAACCACCTAGCTTTGCTCTTCTGTGGCAGAGGTCTAATTACAAATAGTGTTTCCCACATTTTACATTGTCTTAAGAACAGCTGAGGCTCCCTCTTTCAGCCAGGTCTAGTGCTATCCCAACTCCCGAGGCCGGCCTATAAATCCCTAGATAACCTGATCCAGGTGTCCCCAGCTATGCTGACCCCCAGGTTCTCCAACACCCGTGCCCTGTCTGCCTCAGGGCCTGTGCTGGGACTTTGCTCATCAGACTTTGCTCTTTGGGTAAAGGCCACTCCCCCGGGGAGGCCTTTCCCATTTATCCCAAATAGGTTACCTAAACTGCTTACCCCATTTCCAGCCCTTCTTCATCTCCCAGAAGTTTACAGTTTGTAGTTATTTTCTTTGTTGTATGCTTCTTTGTTGTCACACTGGAATATACGCTCCCTGAGGGCAGAGATCTTTGCCTTTCTTGTTCAAGTTGTGTCCCCAATACAGGCGCATAGCAAAAACCCAATAGGTGTTTATTCCATCAACCCCACTCTAACTCCCTTTATTCTTTTTTTTTTTTTTTGGTACCGGGGATCGAACTCGGGTCCTTGCACTTGCGCAGCAGGTGGCGAAACCACTGAGCTAAATCCCCGGCCCCAACTCCCTTTATTCTTATCTAATCCAGGGCAAAATGAACTCATCATGTAATCAGTTTTATCATTACCTTTCAAGTCACCAAGTACTTACTACAAGTAAAGTGCCAACTGTAAGGCGCCACTACTGCAGATATTATTTGCCAAGTGTTTATTACGTGCTGGGCCCTGCTATCAGTGTTGTACATATATTATCTTGTTGTTCTACCACAACTATGTGAACGCATAACTGCCCTGCTCCCTATACGACAGGTAAGGAAATGAGACCCAGGAAGATTAATAATATGCCTACTACAAACAGTAACTGAGACAGCCAGGACTCTACACTCTATTAAGTAAAACATAGTTTCTATTCCACCATGAGATTCTATTCTACCATGAGGAGAGAGGGGAGAATAAAACAAGATGGAAATTCAAGAGGAAAGAAATCAACTGCTTAAGGAGAAATATTTACTTACAGATGGCAGTTGTGTCAACTGATTGTGTCAGTTTGAGGAAGAAACACCCAAGTAAACTGGATCAGCATAGTTCTGGGTGTGGCTGAAGGGATTTACGGAAGACAGAAGACTCACCCTGGGTGTGGGTGACAGTGAGCAATGAACTTGCCGCCTGAATGGAAGGGGGAAATGAAGAAGGAAGGCCTGCTCCTGTTTCTTTGGAGGAGCTCCAGTCTTCACCTTCACCTTGGACATTGCCTCCTGGTTTCCAGTGCAGAAACTTCAGCCTCTAGTGCAGACCCTGCAGCCTTTCTTTGCAGACCCTTTGGCCTCATACAGACTTGCACAGGACACTACACTGAGCTTCAACTGGATCCTTTGCATCTCCAGTGTACAGACAGACCTTTTGCACACTTTCATACCTGACTCTGTGGGTGGCCATTGTAAGCCAGTCTTGTAAATTTTTATATATTTGTGTATCTTACATTGAATCTGCTTCTCTAGTAAGCATTGACTGATCCAGCAGTCAAGTTGAGCACTGAACAAAAGCTAAGGTTTTGACAATTGAATACCAGGAATTAGGATAAGAGGTCATTATCAGAAAGAAAATAGAACAAACTTGCAGTGAAAAGAGATATTAAGTAAGCACAGGAAATCCCAATAGTACAGTTATTATATTTTGTCCCATACCAGAGCCCAAATTGCAAAGGTGCTTTGCTGTCTCACTAAGGAACTTATATTGGACAGAAAAGGGATGGGATACAGTTAAGGTTTCAAAGCTACTGTGATAATTATTGCTTGTTCTCTAAGTTACTGGAAACACTCCCTTCCTTGTTGTCTGTTTCTGGTGACTCTCCCCTGAGCAATTAGATTTTGAGTTTTCTGATGGCAGGTACCATCAACATCTTTTTTCACTAGAGGAGTTATGAAGACAAATTCTGAAAAGGTCAGTGGGCAAGAAAAGTCATAGGAGACCAGCAAGAGTCCAGGCACTCTACTAGGTGATGGACATGGTGTAGTGGCAAAACACTGTCCTCAATCTCAAGGGCCTTCTAGTCTGACATAGATAGGATGATTGGTGTAAATTCTTACAACAGAGCAAATACATTAGAAGAAATACAAAGGGTGAGAGCTCTTAAATTCTGCAAAACAAAATTATTTAACTCCAATAGTTATTTAAATTCCAATGGCATTTTTCAGAAGTGTTTATGTACAACATTTTAAGACAAAAAGCAGGCTGAATACAAGTACTTACAAAATACAAGCTGCAACCTGGTTATTTACTCACAACAATGGAGAGTCTCATCTAAAACTTCTTAATGCAGTTACTATGAAGTCCCCTCAGTGAATAATCCAATGAAGATTTTGCTTTTTATGTTCTTTGCCTGTGGCTTTCCGTACTGAAAGTGTTTGAACTGGAGAAACTTAAATCACCTTTCTCTTTCAGTAAGAAGGAATAACCTTCAATTTTCCTTACACACATTCCCACCATCTTCCTCTTAGAACGTTAACCTAAAGTCCCAATTAAAGGCACACACACACACACACACACACACACACACACACACACACACACAGACACAGAGTAGAGCTCACATTAAGGGGCTGATTAAAAATGTGTCAGTGAATCTCCCTTCTTTATCCTATCTAAAGGCATATAGCCTTTTTAATTTTTCATTTGTTCAGTCTTGAGAGTCTGACATTCAGGTTCATTTTACAAATCTGGGCAGTGGAAAATGGTGCTGCTACAAAATCATGAAGAGATATTGCCCCCTTTAGTCATCTATGATAAACAAGGTGCTGATAATCATGGAAGTGCAGAGTTGTAAACAGTGCCTTCGGAAGCATGTAATGGAGTGAAGGACACTGTGGGCACAGTGCTCCCCAATTCCCCTCACAGGGCAGTGCTTGCTGCCCCAGTAATCACAGCACTCTTTCCATCCATGCCTGCCTACTGCTCAGACTCCTTCCTCCTCTTTTATTTTTCATGTAATTCAGCTGTTTGGCTTTCGATTTATTCATCATAATGCCCTGGAGATTAGCTTTGGGGAAGTTGGGAATTTTTTGAAGGCACTGTGTTGCCTTGTTTTCTTGGGGGTTTTTACCCCTAAGGGTTGTGGGTCAATTATAATAAAAAGATTTTGTTGCTAGTATGGAGATCTCTTTGGTTAGTATCATTGCTGGTGAGAATGTAAACTAATACAGCCAGAATGAAAATCAGTATAGAGATTCCTCAAAAAATTAAAAATAGAAATTCCATTTGATTCAGCTATTGCCTTTCTCAGTATCCTGCTGAAAGAGGTAAAGACATCATATTGTAGTGATACATGCATATGCACAATTCATAATAGGTAAGTCTTGGAAGCAGCCTATATGTCCATCACCAGAAGAATGAATAAAGAAACTGTGGCATTAATATGCAATGGACTACTACTCTGCCATAAAGGATAAACTTCAGTTATTCATAGGAAAATGCTCGTACTTTGAGAAAATAATGTTAAGTGCAATAAATGAGATATACAAGCTTAAATATCACATGGTTTCTCTTATAGTATTAACAAATTAAAGGGAAATATAAAAGATAAGAAACAGAGAGGTACATATTTTCCAAATTAAAAGAAGACCAAGAGATGGAGAAAGGGGGAAGGAGGGGAGGGAAAGAGGAAGGAAAAAGAATTATGATGTGTTGTGTACATCTTATGATATATGTGTACACATGGGACATATGGTATGTGTATATATACTGTGATAGCCAACCTGACTCCATTTGTGTAAAGTTGAGTAATTCTGGGTGGTTGCCTTCCCCTTCCCCCTTGGGAGTCCCCTCAGGTAATGCAAGACAGACTGCAGCACCATGTGTGAATCTGCAAATTCATTATCTTTACTGCTTGTAAACAAGATGCCTATGTAAGTCTACAATTATGTTATCTTTACTGCCTTGTAAACAGAAGACCCCACACCTGTGTCATACTTTGCTTTAACTAAACTGTGTGAAACTTCCCCAACCCCCACTAGTTTAGCAGAGTTCTGCCCCTGCGAAACTCCACTTGTGCTCCCCACTCTCTGAGCCCTCCCCAAACAGAAGATCCCTTAAAAGGGCCCTGCTGGTCAGTGATTTAGCTCAGTGGTTTTGTTGCATGCTGCGCAAGCACAAGGACCCAAGTTCGATCCCCAGTACCAAAAAAAAAGGACCCTGCAAACTGCCTTTCCTTTCTCCAGAGTTTTTGGAGGCATAAGCCTGCTCTGGATCAGCTGGCGTTTTTTTTTATGGTACTGGGGATCGAACTCGGGACCTTGTGCTTGCAAGGCAGGTGACAGAACCACTGAGCTAAATCCCTAGCCCTCAGCTGGCTTATTATAAAGGATTCCATTTAATTCAGAGTGTGGCACATCTCTATAGTTCCAACTCGCCTGGCACTATTACAATACCATCTTCCTACAATGAATGTAATCATTATATACTGCAAATATGTACTAATAAAAATTAAAATTAGAGAGATAAAAATGTAATGTAAAATGAGTAGTTTAATTTCATTAATAGATGTTAAAATTGTTTATATGGCTTTCATAATGAAACAAGTATGGTAGGGGATGATGAGTCAGAACAGTAGCAGTGAAGAGGTACATAAAAATATACTCCAAAGCCAATGGAAATTTAATTCATTTAAAATGTTCCATCCTATATCATTGGTTGGTATAAAAATGGGTTTTTAAGGTAAATCATTTGACCTCTTTATATAGTGACTTTCTTTATCTCTTTTTATGTTTTTTTTTTTGTACCAGGGATCAAACTTGGGACCTTGCGCTTGTGAGGCAGGCAGAGGAACCACTGAGCTAAATCCCTGGCCCTTTTCATCTTTTTAAATAGTTTTTTGGTTTAAATTCTATTTTGTTTGATGTAAGTATAGTTAGATGTGTATTTGCTTGGTATCCATTTGCATGCAGTATTTTCCAATTACCTTTACTTTTAGTCTGTGTGTCCCTAAAAAGGAAGGGAGTACCTTGCAAAGGACAAATAATTGGGTCTTATTTTTCAGTTCATTCAATCACTCTATCTTTTGGTTACAGAATAATAATAACTGATAGGCAAAAATTCAGTACTGTCATTTTATAGTTACTGTATAGCGGTAAAGTGGTCAATTCATCAAAAAAATTGTAAATATAGTGCATGGACTCAACATTAGCATCCCTAAATGTATAATGTAAATATTTGATTGATCTGAAGAGAAAGACAATACTGGTAGGAAACTTCAATAACCCACTTTCAACAAAGTTAAAATCAATAATGTATGGATCATCTAGACAGAAAAAATCCAGACAGAAAATAATGAAACACTGGATTTGAACTGTACTTTATGGACTGAAGAGAAATACCTGCATGTGGAACATTCTGAATAACAGCAGCAGAATTCACATTCTTTTCAAGTACATACAGCAGATATTCTCCAGGATGGATCAGGTTCAGCCTCAAAACAAGTCTTATCCAATTCAAGAAGATGAAATCACATCAAATATCTTTTCTGGTCACAATTGTAGAAAACTAGAAATGAATAACAAGAGGAAAAATGGAAAATTCACAAAAAAATGAAAATTAAGCAACATGGTCTTGAAAAACAAATAGGTCAAAGAAGAATTCAAAGAGAAATTTTAAAAATATCGACACAAATATCATACCAAAATTAGTAGGATGCAGTAAAATTAGTTCTAAAAGGCAAGTTTATAGCAATAAGTGACTACATTAAAAAAGAAGAATCAATTGTAAGGAACCTAATGGTTCCATGTGAACAAACTCAAAAAAGAACACACTAAGTTAGTAGAGAAAAGGAAATAGAAACAATTTGAGTAGAAATAAGTGAAATAAAAGCTAGAACAATAATAAAAAGGATTAGCAAGACTATGAGTTGGTTTTTTAAAAAGATAACTTAGACTAATGAATCTCAGATTTTACTACTTCTCCACTTACTGGTACTTTCTATTACATGTTCAGGCATTGAAATATTTCTACATTTTACATATTTGTTTCCATTTCCTTTCTTAGTAAGTCTGATTATATTCCTGAAAGACTGCTTAGGAAAGGAAAACTTTGGAAACCTTACCATTGAAGAAACTTCTTCCTTGTCCCTCTGGAAGATCTATCTTTTCAGGCATCTATTCATCAAATGTTACAAAGGAAGAGCAGAAATTTACCTTTTCAAATGCTTTCTAATAAATTTAATAAAAACTTAACTGATTTAAAAAAATGTTAAACAAAATATTCATAACCAATCAAAGGATTTATATCCTGAGATTTTTAATGTTACTGCTATTTTAATATTTAGGATGAAGTTACTTAAGGTATTATCAACTTGCAGGTTAATTTCACGGAGAAGAAAAGGTCAAATATTTGAGTTAATCACAAGACTAGCTGTCTCCAGTGACAGAAAATTTGGGAATGTTTAATGAATCCTTAATCTGAGCAAATCATCTGAATCCATTTCCAAGGAAAGAAGTAGAGACCAAAAGGAGGGCTAGTAAAACTACTCCTGAAAAATAACTCTTCCTGAGTGAAGAGCATCATGGGTAAATAATATGCAGTCTATATATTGTTTTACAGGCTCCATATTTTCCTACTCCACAAGTCTGCTTATTCTGTCATGTATACTCTTAGGACTACCAAGTGCAAACAGGTGCAAGGCTCTCCGGATGTGTAACCCTAAAAATACAGATGAGTCTCTCTCCCTCTGTATTTATACCCTCCTCTCTTGATCTCTAGAACACTACTGTCTCCTGTTTTTCCATCTTCTCAATTCCTTTTGCAGGATTCTGTTTCCTTTACTTCACCCTTTAAGGTAAGCATCCCCCTTAGGCACTCTCCTGGATGAGAAATAATCCTGCCTTGTGAAATCAGTTATAGTCTGTCCCCTATAATGAATCTAGTGTAACTAATGATTCTCAACCTGTGAAATGGTTATACCTAAACTGAACAAACATCCAACCATGTACTATTTTCAAAGTATTTCTCCTGGAAATTCTTGCAGAATTTTAAATGGATGAAGAATTAAAATGTAGTATCATTCTCTGCAATCTTCTGGTTTGATTTTAACCTTAGGAAGATGTAGTAATTACCCTGCACTTTAATGCTGCTCCTAAATAGCTTTCTGAAGTGCCTTACAATCAATTAGTCCCCAATTTCTACATAACAAGATCTACTATGAGTTAGCAAGTGAGAGCATAATGTGCTTAACATTTCATCCTTTCCGATTAACCTATTACTCAAATTTTGTAACCTAAAATATGGTTACCAGGCTTTTCTGCATTTCTTAGCAGTATGCCTCTATATCCCAGAGCACCATAATAATCTAGATGCCCTGGAAATTATTTCAAAATGATTTTTAAAAATCTTGAAATATTTTTGCCTCAGTCATATTATTCTGATCTAAAATTTTTTTTCTCAATCCAGTGAATGGGAGGCCACGGTTCTGGCTCCACCAGGAGTTCTAAGGTCCAGGCCTAGACAGATGAATAGCAACAGGGTTGCCCAGGATTTATGGGTGGATGGGACTACAGAAGCCAAGATTTTAGTCCTGAGTAAGGGGGAGCATTGTAATTCAGGGGACATTTAAAGAGTCAGGTTGAAAAGAGTGGACATGGGACACCCAAACCACTCGGTATGATGAAGTGAATTAAATGGAAAAAATCCACAAGGCAAACATCATTTTTGTTGAGTTGTCTCAGTTGGGTTAGAATTGGGGGAACTAGAGTATCAATAAAACCCCTAATTGGGTTGAAAATTTTAACACTTCTCTATCAATATTATGATTTACCAATCCTACTGTAGCTATTGAGGTTACAGAAGAGTAAGAAATGAGAACAATGAAATCTGTTGTGATGTTTCTACTCATACTTTAGTTTTGGTGCTTGGAATACATAAGGGAATGCTTGCTAGCTGTCAATTAATGAAAAAGCCTGGGATAGTCTATCAAATAAATGAAAGCACTTGCCGGGATTCCAACTGTGAACAGTAGTTCTTTCTCGTCGTCCATAAAAATAGACTTGATGTCTGTTCAAAATGATGGTGAATTTAAAATTAGGTTTATTTTTAGAATAGTTAGAGTTATGGTTGAAATTGGCTTATTTATTAAATAGACTACATTTATGTAATTTTTTTATCCTTGCTTTATTAAATCAAATTCTTTTGTCTATCCACCAGGAGAACTAAGCTGTTTAAGAAAAATACAAGTAAAATAAATGAAATATCACTTAGAATGTCAATACACTTACAGTAAATTAACAATGCTTATTTACTTGTCTATGTCCCATTAATAGGATATAATCTCCATGAAGGCAAGGCTTTAATCTTTCTTTTTCATTATTATATCCCTAGTGACAAAGATACTACCTATTGCATAGTAAATACTCAACAAATATTTGCTGAAAGCAAGGAAAATTTTCTTATCTTAAATAGTGGGAGGATAGATGACTAATATATAGAATATATAGAGAATTTTTAAAAGTTAGATCTCCCAAAATAAAAGACCCAAATGAATAAACACTTCTCAGAAGAAAGACAAATGGCCAATATATACATGAAAAATGTTCAATATCTTGGCCAGCAAAGAAATGCAAATTAAAACAACACTAAGATTCAACCTTACTCCAGAAAAACATGGCTATCATCAAGAAGTCAATTAATAACAAATGTTGGTAAGGTGTGTGTGTGTGTGGTGGTGGTGGTGGTGGTGGGGTTCCTACACTGCCGGTAGAAATACAAAGTAGTACAACTACTATGGAAATCAGGGTAGAGATTCCTCAAAAAACTAAACATAGAAATTCCACTTGACCCAACTATTCTCCTTCTATATCTTCCTCAAAGAGTTAAAGAAATCATACTACATGACACATGTATGTATACCCGTGTTTACAGCAGGACAACTCATAATAGCTAAAGCTTGGAATTGAACTACGTATCTATCAACAGATGAATAGATAAAAGTGTGGTATTTATACACAATGGAGTACTACTCTGCCATAAAGAAGGACAAACTTCAGTCACTTGTGGAACAATGGATGCATTTTGATATCATAATATTATGTGAAGTAAATTAGACATGCAATCTCAAATATAGCATGGTTTCTCTTATATGAGCAATCAAAAATATAAAGAACAAAATGAAATATAGATAACAGGAAGTAGGGAGATAGGCCTTTCTCAAAGAGGAGGGGATCAAGAGGTAAAAAGAGGGGGGAGAGAAGGGATGAAAATGGGTTGAAAAAAAGGAATTAAGATATGTTATGTACATGTACCAACTCTACACAAGGAATGTAAGCATTATATACTGGAAACATGTCCTAATAAAATGATCTAAAAAATGATAGTGAGACCCTGTCTCAAAAAAACAATAAAATATGCTACAGATTTAAAAAATGAAAAACAGTAGTTAAAAATAGCAAAATTATAATATCCACTAACAGTAAAATGACAAAAATAATGCAAGCTAAATTTTTCAGATTTCACAATGGAGATTCAATGGATTACATAAAGTTAATAAGTAATGAAAAGAAAATAGAGCCATCCAGTTCAAATATATGGTGGTAATCAACAGAAAAACAACAAAAGGGACCATACTAAAAGGATTACTTCTGAGAAAAATGTGTTAGAGTTGGGAATAGAAAAGCTAATTTTTTAATCTTACAATTTTCTTACAGTTTCTTACAGTTTTAAATTTTCCTGACCATATGCATATATTATTTTTATTATATAAAAAGCATAAAACATTTTCTGATAAGTAGCTTAGCATTCTTTTCAATGGTGATACATATTCCAAAGTGCATTCTTATTAAGAGAATAAAATGAACATACTCATTCATGTAAAAGCAAAAGGCACACCAAAGCCACAATAATGCTGTCGTCAATATTGCAACAAGTATCAGCATTATGACTCCAAACATGTCAACTGAAATGTACGAAGAGAAATATATTTTAATAACAAGAGCAGTCATTTTTTACATTTTATCTTTTCTAGTGCAGTCTGATTCTTAAACATTCACAAATCATCATTGAAAATAACAATAGAATAACATGCATCACATGTTTCTATTCCAATAAAACTATCATTAACACAACAATCACCACCAACATGTGAAAATAATCTGGGTTGCTAAAAGGAGGCAACACTGAATCCTTTCTCTCCACTGAAATTATAAGGCTACTGGCTTATTTGTTTCCTTTATTTTTACCCCCGATTTCATTTCTGGCACTGTCACAGATACCATAGTAGTTCCCGTTCCCTCAGGTTGCTGTCCCAAGAAGATGTATATAGATGCCACAGAATGGTTTGCTGTTGAGTGGCAGAAATTCAGTAGCAAATTTCTCTTGCTTATCCAACCCATGCCTTCTGGGAAGGCAAATTTCTAACTCTAGTAAACTTTTTTTCCCTCTCAAGTCTATGTACCTTATTAGGTAGGTAGAGTGTAAAATGAAATGAGAAGAGAAAAGCATGAGATAGGAGACTAGATTTTCTGTTCATGCTAAATTTATGAGACATTACTTCTTCATAAGCTACAAATACATATGAATTATATATACTACATAGTGCCGAAGCACATAAATAATTGAGTGCAAAATTGTATGTTCTCTCTTCAATTAAGAAAAAAGCAGACAACTGGTTGTTCTAAATTAGGTTTTCCAATATAATTAGGGTTCAACTAGAAAGACTGTTGTTTCAACTTCTCTGAAAAACTCCTTAAAAGACACTGGTACCTTTTCCTGCCTTGATAAGTACCCTAAAACATACAAAAACCATGACATTACAGAAATAATTTAAAGATTCTTCGATGATTGACATCTGCTCAGTCTTAGGGAGCCATCACTCTGAATGGCAACTTTAATATAAACTATATTAGCTGAGGAAATATTTTATAACAACACTACTGGGTTCAGCGTATCCTCGCTCCAGGACTAATGCATCAGAAACTCTCAGAGTTCCTAAAACAATACAAAAACATAAACATCCCTTAATGAGGCTATGCATATCATATGTCAGAGGTTTTCAGACATGAAAGTTAAAATTTTTAACAGTGGAATAAATGGAAAGGCACACACCAATCAGAACCAGTGTTAATCTAAATCAACACTGGATGGAAATAACCAGTAAACCTGTATCAAAGAGAAACACCAATGAGCAGCCCTGGACTTGCTATATTTTAATAAAGCAAATATAATAATTTAAAATCCTCCAAATGCATATAGCAAATCACTGGTATTTGCAAGTCAATTGAGTCAAAATATATGAAATTTTAAATAAGGACAACTCACCTCTACAGTTTGCCCAATACATAGAACTGATACTACAGCCATGATATGGAAAACAGTATTTTTTGCAAATGCGCTCTTCACTGCACCAAATACACTGTATTTGGAAAGAAAAAAATAGCACTGTCAAATTTAATAACCACAATAACATTAAATTTTTAGCACTAGTTCAGAAAGTATTCAGTAAAGTATTCACCATCATTGTTACCTGTTACCGTTATTATTCACAGTAAATACCCACTGGCGACCTGCCCAGGTCCTCTTTACCTCACTCATGCACCAAAACCTCACCTGTAGTAAGTGTTAGCTGCCAGTGGCTCACAACCTCTCCCCTCCTTGAATGATGGCTCTTGGGGATGAGGACCTCCTTGTCCTCAAGATTCCCATCCCTCTAGGTCTGTATCTGATTGGTATGGGGTCCCTAGCAGTGGGCATCCTTGCCTCAAGTCAGGGACAAACCTATGTGATTTTTTGCCCAAAGATTACCAATAGCTCACAACAAATGTGGGCTTTAGCTGAGAACTAATTTTTTTCTTGGTTCTTGTCCCTTATTTTCCCAAAATCTCTCATTTTTTTCACAGTATTTTGCTAAGCAGAAATAACGCAAAAAATCACATACACCCAAATCCCTTTCTCAGACTTTGCATTTAGGGAATTAAACCCAACCTACTATTTCACAAAAGAGTAACAAGGACCACATTAGACAGTTTTTAAAATATCCCCAACACTCTCCCATGCCTCTTGTTTGCAGCGTCCTCTGGGAAATCTTTTGCTGTCTCATGTGGCCCTGCTGGTGCTGTCAACAAGCCTTACTTTACCTCCACCCACCTTCGGCTCACTAGTGGTCAGACAATCGTGTGAAAGTGGGAAAAATGGATTCTAAGATCCTTGTTGAAGTAGGCAAAAGGAAGGCAAATGGTGAAAACTACCACGGAAGGTAAGACTAGAAATAGAATAGCAAAACAAAAAACAAAAAAAACAAAAAAACAAAAAAAAGAAATGAGGACAGAGTAGTGAAAATGGCTGTAACATAGGACCAATTGTGTGACATGTATAGTTCTAAATCTTTTGTATATATTATTAACTTGCTTCATCCTCATGACAACCCTATGAGCTAGGTACTATTATGTCCATTTTACAGATAAGGATAATGAGGCACAGGGTAGTTAAATTACTTACACAATATTGCCACACACCTAGTAAACAGGGGAGCCTGGACTATAGCTTAAGCAGCAGCTTTGTTCTGTGCTGGTAACCAATATTGTAAGACTGTGCACCCCTCCGAGTCATTTCTTGGTGTGCATCTGAGACCAGCAGGGGTGATGATTTGCCCAATGTAAGAATCACCTCCTTAAACACTGCCCAAGAACAGGAGTTATATCTTTTGTTTCATGTTGGCCAAGATCAAAGGTCAAGTTAAGCCATTAGGCAAATCTAAAGCTGAAACAAAGCATCCCGTCCTCTTAGATTACTGCTTAAAAACTGGAATTGTAAAGACAAGGCCTAGATTAAAGGCCTGTAGCCTAGAGACTTCTGGCCTTGGTTATTAGTTCTCAGAGTATTCTAGGAGTCAAGTCCAGGTCATCTCAAAGGGAAATATTAAGGGAAATAAATTGCCAGAATGCACCTGAAATGAGCAGGAAGGAGCTTGTGGTTACTTAGGTGCTAAGCTGATTCCCCAGTAACCAAGACCACAACATATGAGCTGCTGAGGCAAGAGGAGATATTCACTGTTACACTTCTCTCGAATGGGGGCTCAGAGAACACTGGATAAGGAGCTCCTTCATTAGGCAAAGTGGGGGGCAGCCAGACAGGTGACTAACCTCCTGATTGCTCAGCCAGGGAAGCTCAACATAGTATATGATAGACTCAATTTGTTAGAGGACCATTGGCCACTGGGAGCTTTTATTGTTGTTATCCTGCTTTCTCTTTCCATTGAATAGTGGGCTCCGGGGTGTGGTTTAACCGATTGCATAGCTGACTTGGAAGAGCTTGGAGCATAAGGAGCCATATTCAAACATGATCGAAAGTAACACACATCTATCTTTCTGAGCCTCCAGATTTAGAAATAGAGTCAGCAGCTGACAGAAACTTTTGATAAGTACAATTTTAGTTGAGGATTAGTTGTGGTGTTTTGTCAGTAACAATTTTTAAAGCATGGGGATGGAGAAAATAGAATATGCATGACTTGAAAGGGCAAATGGTAAAATATAGTACACTGAAAAGGTTTATTTCTTTAACCTTTGCCTGTCCATCTTGGATCCCCATTCTTCTTCTGGTAACCAAACCTTTTCTTTGTGAACCTTTCCCCCAACTCTGTGTGGTCCTACAGCTGTCAATCAATTTTGCCCTTTCCTATCACAAGAATGGTCATTGGCCCAGGCAGTAGCATTCAGGGTAGCATGTCCCTCTGACCCAGTAACTGGTCCTTGATGGAACATGAGACCTAATTGGGGCAGATGGAATCCTCTTTGGAGTTATTTAGAGACATTAGGGGAGAGCTGCAGGAAGCCAGCCTCTTCTTCCACTGTACAGAGAATGTCCATTTACTATGGAAAAAAATGAGGTCAGTACAGAGAAGTAAAGTCAGGAGATGGAAGGACAAAGGGAAATGGGAGTAACATCCTTAGAGACTGAGCTAATCATGAAGCCAATTTTGTGAGCCAATGAATTCCCCTTTTTATGAGTTTCCTTTGGGTTTCTGTCACCATAAAAAGATTTGATACCTTAAATACTTTAAGTCTAAAGTCCTCAAAGACAAAACTTCACATTCATTGCCCAGAGGAACAGTATAATTTATTTGACATCCTTATATTAGTAATGTATAATTTAGGATAAATTACATGGATTCTTTTTTCTTGTATCTAAGGAAGAAGATCCATATAAATATGAGGTCTTGCCAACTTCAAACAAGGAAATAAAAAAGGTTCTGAGTTTGTGAATGTGTATGAGTTTCTGAATATAATGCTTTCAAAGAGGCAAAGATGTAGAGATTAGCCTTGGAAATGAAAATAAATTTCTTAAAGCAAAAGAGACTGTAAAGGAAAAGACATTAAATTGGTTCAGAAGAAAAATGAAGGAACTTGAGCCTGACAGATACCATATATTTCACAAGGAAAATCAAACTCCAAAAGGAAGGTCATGCCAAGAGCAGGTAGGATGTTGGACAATAGTTGCAAGGGAAAATAGTCCACGATATTGGATCTCTTCTCTTCTTCCCTTTCCTTCCCTTTCTCTCTTCTCTTCCTTTTCTTGTCTCTCTTTCTCTCTCTCCCTCCCTCCCTCCCTCACTCCCCTGGTCCTCTCCTTCTCTCTGTCCCTGTCACTCCCTCTCTCCATCTTCTTGTTAGCTTAGGAACTTTTAACAGGTGATAGCCATATATTCACTGACATATCCAGATCTGGACCCATAACCCTGCCCACCTTACCTTGTGCCATGCTCTAAGACACAGGCATAAACACACACACAATTTTTCAGAAAAATAAATATTCAAATAGGTATCTTTGTAGGGTATGAGTTACGGCATTCATAGACAGATTTTACAAGTATATGGTAATAGTAATTTTCCATGAACTATTCAATAGGTAAGCTAGGCTGTTAGAGATTTACAATTTCCAATCTTGACCAATAATATATATCAGATGCAATGAGTGAGAAGGATTTGATTATGGAGAAAACCTAGGGTCTACTCTGATTTATTTTTTAAAATAAATTTCAAAACTCAGTCTTATAATTCTCATTAGGCAAAATAAAAATTACTTATGATAGTCTCACCATTGTGACACCATACCTGAGGGCTATCATTTCAAGGATTCAACAGTGATGTATAACGACTGTAAATAGCAACAAAAGCCCAGGTAAAAGAATGTTTAAACCTGTTTGGCATGAATTTTGAAGTTTTCTTTCTAATGGAAGATAATGTATCAACAAAAATGTTCTTCACGTGCTGTTTTGATGAATAATGTGTTGAGGGGGGTTGAGCTGTACATAAGTTGCTTTCTATGGATTTGTTTTTGGTAAGAATATTTTCAAATTCTAGAAAGGAAGGTCCTATACTATTAAATCACAAGGAAAAGTTTGAAAAAGAATCTAAGGAAGATTCCCTTACAGCTGAAGAGGATAAGGATGCAATTTAAAATCCAAACTATAATATCTGGGGAAATTAGGAGTTGGTATAAATACTTTCTCTCAATCAATGGAGCAGTGGACATAAAGTGAGACAGTCCCAGGGCATACTACAAAATCTGTTCTTCTTAATCTAAGAACAATTCAACTATCCTTAGTTTCTTCATAAACAGCCATCTATAAACCCAGGCACTCTCTGTGAGAGTATAGGAGGGGGCAGAAACTGTCAATGAACAGGACAGGGAAACTTTTTCCAAAAGATGGCTCCCTAATTCTATACTGACTATGTGGAATTATCCCTTAGTTCATTTCTTTGAGGTACTGGGAATATTTTAAAAATTACACTCAAATCCACATATCCCCAGAATTGCCATAATGGGTTACGTTTGGAAAATTTTAAAGATAAAATTTTCTATTTTATTACATTAAAGAGTATATAAAATGTAATTTAATCTTCTAATGGCTTAAAAGTTCATTCAATAGTTATTGAATGCTTGCCATGAGCTCGGAAATGTGTGAGGTGTTAAAGATGTAGAGATGAATAAAATACAGCCTTTATCCTCAGGGAACCAAGAACCGAAGAAAGGTGAAAATAAAAACAATTTATATTATATGAGTTGCAATTCCAAAATGTATGTGGTTAAGTTCAAATGAGAAGTGTAGGAGAAGTGGAGAAGATATTCCTCCTCTGAGAGGAAGAATAAGGATGGATAAAAATGACAGCAATTCTATCAATTTCAGGGGTGAAATTCACATTTTGAGCCTCTCTTTCTAAATATAAAATCAGAGATAAAGTTATCTGTTGAGATTGATACAGTGAGATAACACTGGAACTTTAAAGATAGTGATAAAGTTTTGAAATTTCTGCTGTGGGATATTTTAGGAAACACTGCTAACCAAAGGCAAGAAGTGGATAGGATTTGAGCTCAGGTGAGCTCAGAAATTATGAATTTGTTGTTGTACTAATGTGGACTTTAATGTAATGTGCTTGAGCAGCAATCAGCTAATAGTGCACAGCAAATGAATAGATAAACTGAAGGACCAATCAGAGCTGGGAAATGTAGATCCAGCACAGATAAAAATAAGAAGACAAGGCTAGTAACTGATGGTGTTTTTTGCAACTTCCAAGGATATAATAGATCCAGGCCAGGATCATCACTGATAGCTAAAATCACTAAATGCTGGACAACAATCCTTTTTTTTTTTTTTACCATCTAATGCAAGTCTTCAGTATGATATATATATATATGTGTGATATATGATATATATATATATATATATATATATATATATATGTCTGCCAAAAAGTTAAACAGAATCTGATGATCAATGCTCTTTATCTAATTATCAGTTTGTAAGAACAAAGAACAGGGAAAAGAGGAACAAGATAAAGCCTCTTATAGGAATGTGGATGTCATTAGTGAAATCCAACTACAGGAAATGTAATGTGCAAACAATCCAGTTTCTGCAACAAGTAAATTGCAATAAAAAAGGGAGGGTAAAGGAAACTAGATCAAAATAGACTTAAGCTATGTATCAGCCAAGTGCAACTTATGAATCTGATTTAAACAAAAATGTGAAAAAAATATATTGATTATTTCTTGAGTGGTTAATGATGTTAAAAAGTTATTGTTAATTTCTGGTTGTGATCGTAGACTTGCAATATTTTAAAGTCAAGTCTTTAATATGTGTATATATATATTATATTTATTTGTGATATATAAATATCACAAATAAAATGGTATGGTATCTTTATCATTATTTTCTTCAAAGTAATCCATTTTGGGAGGGAGGGCATACATGAAACAAGGTTTGCCAAGATGGTTCTTGGAGATATGAAGTTTTATTATTCTGTTTTCTCCTTTTTTCTCTCTCCCTCTATGATAGGATTTTCCTGTGGTGTCCGGACTCGCCTTGAACTCCTGATCTCAAGCTATCCTCCTACCTCAGCCTCCCAAATAGATTAGACTCCATGGACTGCATCATAGTGAAGGTTTCCCAATGTTCTTGCATGTTTGAAATTTCCAACTTAACATTGGGACACTTAAAATTAAAAAATGAAAGAATATTCAAGTGAACAGCCATGAGAATTCATGGGAAGATAACGCATTATGGGAGGGTTAATAACCCAAGGAAAAATGAAGGGATTAAAGGACTAGAGGACAATCCTATCTTGTTGAGGCCCAGGAGTAGGTACAGTGTGTTAGGAAATGAAAAAGTAACAGCCTATGTAGAATGTGCAGGGTCCACGGTGTGCTGTGGGAGAGATGTTCTATTTCATAGGGTGAGCAAGTCAGGACACTGTGAGACTGGTGTGTTTGGGCCATTGTTGCTCAGGGAAAACATGGAAGGTTTATGGTATGAACTGGGGCGGAGAATTTCATGAGCCAGAAGCCCAGGTCCTCATTAAAGCAGACAAGTGACCAAGAGGAAAAAAGAGGCAGAGTGGTGGATCACTGTAATAAATGCCAGGTACATGGGGTGCCCTTTTCTCATTAGTGATCTTTGTCTTTGTCTCTGGTGTTAGATCACCAATAGCAGTTAGACTAGAATGATTTTGTAAAGGTTGTTCCAAAGCTCTCAATGGAACAAAGTAGAAGCATTTCCCTCTTTATTTCAGATGTTTCTGCCTTCTTCCAAATCCAGAGTGAAAAATAATGATGTCAGACATTTTATTCAATAGAGAAGGGACCCAGGTCTCTTGTGGTTAATGAACAGTGTGTCGCTCTTTTTGGTCTGTGGGGTTAGAAGTGGCAAGGAAATTTTCACTGCATCTCAAAAGACATATTTTTCTTTACTTACAACACATTCTTCCCAAGTTTCAGTGTGATTTTCTTTTTCAAGACAAGAATTATTTTCCGTTTGAAGTATGATTTTTTAAAGAAGAAGTACGTTTGGAATTCAATTATTTCTTTGTTTATTCTAGAACATCAGAGAATGATTTGAAATGGAGAAATCGACCTTATTAATTATTAGTCATTCCTGTTATAAAAATTTGGATAAAACAAAGTTTAGCATATTTTTAGATGGTAACTCTAAATGTGTGAGTTTATAACATTCCCAAGATAATTTCCTCATAAGAAAATTAACTTACTTTCTTATCTTCTGTGCACAATTGACAGTTTCTCTTTTGAGCACATGCTGAAAGAAAAAAAAAATTTAAGTACAAAATGTAAATCCAAAGCCTATTGCTCAATTTGATTTAAAAAGTACACTGCATTCCTTCATTTGTTTCAAGCATATTCATCCACACTCAAGGATTTTACTCCATTATTTTCATATATCTAGATGTTCTTCCCACCAGCCCTATTTAAATCTGATCTCATTTCCTCTTGTTACTTGGAAGAACATGAAATGGCATCATTCTAGATTGATTAGGGAAATTCTAAACAACTTCTTCCCATCACCCACCCCCAAAATGAAAAAACAAACTGGCAACATCATATGCATTTAAAATATGGTACTGTAAAAACCTCTTTTAGATAGCTCTTTTGTAAATAAAAGGGGATAAAAAGATGGAGGAAGGGGCCGAGGATTTAGCTCAGTGGTTCCAGCGCCTGCCAAACAAGTGCAAGGTCCTGAGTTTGATCCCCAGTACCAAAAAAAAGAAAAAAAGATGGAGGAAGGGGAAGGTAAGGGGATATAAAAAGAATGAAGATGTGTCATGTCCATGTACTAAATCCCCACAATGAGTGTAATCATGTGCTGCAAACATGTACTAATAAAAATAAAAATCTTCTTTTAGTAACTTTTGTTATTCAAGGTACTCCTGGTTAACTAATTAGTCCTTTAATTGGTAAGAAAATAATTTTTCAGCCTACTCTGGCACAAAGCTTTAAAAACTTCCCCCAAATGAAGACTTTATTCTTGTTTTGAAAAAACATAAACAGTATAACATATTTGAAAGCTCTAGGATGAAAACTGACTTTGGGAAAAGGCATTTTGATGGTACATTTAATTGTTCTAAAGTTTTCTTGAAAAAGGTCTGGAATTAGTGCCATAGTTATTCTGTGATACAGTAACAATAAGGTCACTCTACCTATTATTTGGGGAAACAGTTTACAGGCTCTGTGGGAAAGTTCAGACTTGTCTACTTAACTTCAAGGTATTAGGGTGCAGATCTGATTTGGCTAAGGAAAAGCTTACAGTTCAGTTTTCAAATCAAGTCCTTTGAGTGTTATTTCCTCCTGACCAACAATATGCTTGAAGCCCCCATAGGAGAGCTGAGTGGAAGAAAAAGCAAGGTAAAAGGAAGAGATGCTACTGTGTCCCCTCCGTCAGAATACCTGACAAGAGCAGGAGGACAGTTGGCACATGGCTTGACTTCCATTCCTCAAACTGTTCGCTTCCCACAGCTTTTTGGTTAACTGAAATTTTTATTTTGGAATGATTTCAGATTTACAGAAACAATATAAAGATTATATACAGTGTACTTGTATACCCCTCACCCACTTGTCCCAATTGCCACCATTTTATGTTATTATGGTACATTTATCAAAACTAAGAAGCCAATATTAATGCATTGGTTTTAACTAAACTCCAGATTTTATAAAGATTTCATTAGTTTTTAGGCTGATTTCCTTTTTTTGTTTCAAGATCCCAACCAAGATACCACATTTCATTTAGTCATCATGTCTCCTCTGATTTGTGACAGTTTTTCAGTCTTTCCTTGTTTTTTGTGATCTTGGCAGTTTTTATGAGCACTGGGCAGATGTTTTATAGGACACTCCTCAGTTCATACTTATTTGATGTTTTTCATTTGATTTAACTGGCACTATGGGTTTTGGCAAAGAGCCACTGCAGAGGTGAAGATCCTTCCTCAACATGTCAGTGAATGGATTCCTATGGGCCCATACCAGAGGCTTAGATTGAGCATTTGTGTAATTAACTAGCAATCTTCTTGATAGTCATTATTGTCTTCCTTGGAAAACCAATGAGAGGCAGTCATCTCTGTGCTACATGCACCTGCAGGTTCTTTCTTCTGTTCTCTTCCTGAAGAAAGAGGTAATAGCTATTTCTATGGTATTTTTAGGTACCAGATTCTTCACACTAAAAGACCTAATGTTTGTGTTTCTGTCTGGTTATTTCCTTCCTTTTGCCTACATTTGTTATGACTTCTGCAGCATTATTCTCTCCTAGCTCTCTCTGGCCATTCTTTTTGTTTCCTACCAATATTGAAACATCTTTGGCTCTCTCTTCTCTCATGAAGGGTCATGATTCAAAATCCTGAGATGTCTGGCATCAAAATATATTATGCTATATATAAAATCAAATGTTTTCATTGGTATTGCAATGACAAATTAATAATTAAATATTAATATTAATTAATAAAGTTATCTGGAAAGGAAACTTTTTAAAGAACAGCCATGAAAAAATAACAAATAAGATTCTATATTGTAAAAGTCTCTATATTGCACTGTTATGATTTATTTACTTGATCTGTTGACTTCTGATGCAGGTACATAAAGTGAATTCATGGAGTTTTGAACTTGTCAAATGCTTTCTAAAATTTCTATCAGTTTTTGCTGTATCTATTTCAAAGCTATGCTGTTATGTGAATAAAGGTTTATAATATGTTATCTTGGTGTACTGTAATATATGTCAGTACAGAATATCATTTGTAGTTCTAAATGATTTTGAAATTTTAGTTTTATCTAATATTAATATTATTACACTTGCTTCTTTAGAAGCATTTGCAAGCTATCTTATACTATCAATTTAATCGGTGTTCCTTTATTTCCTCTAGTTGTTTCAAACCCACACAGCCTTTTTCTAGTGGTGATCATCTTTCTATCATTTCCTAAGATCGACATTCATCGCTGGCTTGGGCAATTGCCTGTACTGCCTCTACTGCCTGTTTCTTGAGACAGTTAAAAACATGGAGGGGAAATTAGTGCTCCGATTACCACTCTGACAGCTGCTCCGAAACTCCCTCCTGTTCTTTGTGTTCACTCCTGCTGAGCTTGGAGAAATTGCAGAACTGCTCCTATCTTTGACAGTAGTTCTTTCCTATCTGTGGTTTTCTCCATCAGTCCAATCGCAATGCCTTTCTATCTCTCAGAGATTCCTGGCATTTTATGGCCCTTGTCTTATTTTCCAGCCCTGTCATTTGAGGAAGATACTGTTCTCATTTTACTGATCGGGAAACTGTGGTACAGTAGGCATGGACCGAGTAAGTGACAAAACTGGAAGATGAGTCCAGGCAGTCTGAGCCACTGCCCTTTCATCTCTGAGATTATCTGCTTCTCCATGAAATAGGTACTGGTTAGAAAGGCACAAATAAAATTCAGTACATCAAATTCAGTACTGCTGAATTTAGTACTACTCAAATTCAGTAGATCAAGGGAGGCATCATAAAAGAGATAGAATTTTATCTAAGAGGTATAATCAACAAATAGTGAAAGTTTAAATTTTAAAAAATTATTACAGGAGAAGACACACTGGCACTAATCTCCCTCATAACCCCCCATACACACACACATACACACTTATCCCAATATTCTTGTCACTTTCCAAAGCAGCTCTGGAAGTCCTCTTTTGTGTTTTTAGCTGTGCTATTGTGACTGCCTCAATGTCCTGAATCAATTCAAAATGTTTATATTTCACAGTCATTTTGACTTTCAGAAAAAGCCAAAATAACACGGGGCTGATGAATAGGTGAATGAGGACACACCACAATGTTTTTATGAACCTGCTTTTCTGTTGGATGGCAATAAGCTTCAACATTCACTATATTTTGTGGCTGGAGATTTAGATCAGTGGCACCATGCCTGACTCACAAGTGCAAGGTCCTGAGTTTAATCCTTGGTATCACAAAAAAAAAAACAACCCAACCAAACAAAGAAAAATTCACTATATTTTTAAATCACACATTGTAAAGATATATGAGGACTTCCAGAACTGCCTCAGAAAGCAAGAAAAATGGTATAATTGTATTTGAAGCAAGGGTGACTATTTTGAGTGGGATTAATGGCAATGTCTTTTATTGTAATAAATTTAAACATTCACCATGTACGTAGATCACACCTTGTAGGTCTCTCAATATCAGAATTCAGCTTTATGTCACAGTTCAGCATAACTCCAAATCCCCCATTTTTGCTAGTGGCAGAAAAACTTAAACCTGAAAATTTCAAGTTCAGTCAATAAAATTCAGCCTCCTTTGAGTAAATATTTAGCTAACCTGAGGGCTTGGTGGGCAATTCTACACTGAGTACGATCTGTTACTTGTTAGAGCACAAGGAGGGATGCAGGTGAGATTTTCAATGAAGGCTTAGGATACCTTTCTATATCTAAGAAGCCACATCTTTGTTAGATGGGAATGTTAAACGCAAGCCCAAAAGGAACCTTGACTGAGACTAGGAAGCAAAGAGTCAGGGAGCTGATGACAAGTTGACTCACACTTCCCAGGCAAAGACAAGCTGTTTTTCCCCAGAGGCATGGACCAAAACTGGTCAGCCCTAGGAATGAGCTAGCTGAAACCGGAAACTTTGGTCTTTGGAGACCAGAAAAGTTTATCTATGACTTTTCATTTGTTTTATATGTTTACTTACTTTTTGTTATTCTTCAGCATTTTAATAAAATCTTTTGAAAATTTTTCTGTATGACTTCATTTTGCTAGGGAATGAAGGGAATAGTGTGTTTCTATGCTTTGCCTGTATTTAAAGTACTGTTTATAAGGAGAGGGGGCCAGAACTGCACCAAACACAGTTTCTCTTGAACTATGTAGGGGAGTGACCAGGAGGTTAAAACAGAAATGTATGGGGCAAATGAAGTCACAGGAAACAAGTTAGCATTCAGCCTCTGCCCAGCCCCTCCCCCTAAAGGAGATTCTAATTTCACTGCAAAGCTGAGAGCTGACCCTTTGGGTTTTAGCAAGGAAGCCTGATTTTCTTAAACGTACTAACGTTGTTTTATACTCTGGAAAGGCAACAAAAGTAATTATTCTGTCTTCCCAAGAACAGTATTCTTGGCTTTACAGCATATTTTCAGAGTAATTCAAATTCTTTCTCTATTTTTTCTATACAATTCCAATTTAGGATATTAATAAAACCTTATTTCCAGGTTCATGAATTCAACTCAGCATGAATTGTAACATTTCAAAATTTAGCTAGGGAGGAAAACTACAGGAATCCTCCAAACTGAAGGCATTAGTGCTTAAGAAAAAACTCAGATTATCTGGGTGAGGTGACACACACCTGTAATCCCAGCACTCTGGGAGGCTCAGGCAAGAGGATCCTAAACTTAAACTCAGCCTAGGCAATTTGGCCACTTAGCCAGGCCTTGTCTAAAAATTAAAAACAAAAAGGCCTGGGACTATAGTTCAGTGCAAAGGCCAGGTTCAGTCCCAAGTACCACAAACAAACAAAAGCAAAGCAAAACCAAATTGAGTAATTTATTAGCTGAGACCTTAAACCCTAAGAGAAAAGAGCTACGGTTATTGGATGCGATCAGATTAAAACAAACCCCAGTGTCACCCTCACCATGAAGTTTGTTAGAGGTCATGCAAAGAAAAAAACAAGGAACAAATCATGCTTTTTTCAAATTTAAACGGGTTTTACCCCCTTTTTATGTTTCAGATAAAGGAAACTAATTTGATTCCAACCTAACGTTGGCTTCTCCCTAAACATATAGAGCCTTTAAAGATGTCTTCCTCCAAAACCAAGCGGCAACTTCTGAGATGGCAGTTGCGGAAAGCCAGGAGGGCACCGCTGCAAGATAAATCATGGTGGTGCCTGTGCAGTAATCACCTCTGGGGTCTGGAATACTCACCCTCCTCAATCTCACTGTTTCTTGTCTGCTTGGTCCTTTGGCTGAAGACGTGGGAAAATCCATTACCTGAGAAATTGGTAAGCAGCTGGATGAGAAACAGGGAGAGGAAAATTGGCAGGAAGAGCTGGCCCCATCTCCTCCACCAGCACATGGCTCCTCAGCCTGGTGAATGTGGACGTCACTGGTACTGAGCTGGACAGGTAGTCCCTCCTCAGGGACTGGGACCCATCACGGCCCCGGGTCCTGAGACTGGCTCTTCTGAGCCCTGGACTCCAGCATAATGAACAGAGCCTTAGAACCCTAATGTTCCAGCTAGAATGTGGAATGCTGGCAATGTAATCCCGGTCCAACCGGGCTCAGGCTTCCTGGCCCAAATCTCATCACACACTCTTGGTCCGCTGGATGCAATCGAGGTTCATTTGACTTCAAATCCCATTTCTCCTTTCATGCTATTCTGCTGTTTTCGAGAAAGAGCTGGATTCTAATTTCCACTACTGCACAGCATAATAAAGCAGTTGTGCTTTTCTGGGGGCCTTTCCTGAGGTGTAGATGAACTTATCACCTACCCCTCTTCAGCAGGGTAGTGTAGCAGACATCTCTGCCCAGTAAAAGCAGGCTGTAAATAGCACAAACTTCTTACCCCTCTATAATTCGGCTACATTAAATTAGGAAACCAGGGCCTTGCTGAGTTCACTTCTAGCCAAGGTCAACTTGATTCAAACTAAATTCTTCCCCTCTGAATTATTCATCTGTCCTCTTCAGCAAAGACATGCTAGTTCCTGCTTCTCAGAGTCCTGCCTGCCATACCCACTATCAGCAGGTGTCCAAGCTCTACCCTGCTCCCCTCTCTCCCATGTTTGTGATGAATAAACACTGGGTGTCCTTGGTGCTTCTGTCTTTGCTGCCCAGAGCAGCTTAGATCAGCCCAAGACCCAGCTTCTGCTCTCAACTTTGTGTTTTGTCTTTTGTTCTCTCTTTCCTATCTCGTGTATGTTGTCAATCTCATAGGAGACTGAGACCCATGGCCGGGGCTCTCAGTGATGTCCTCTACTGCCGTCAGTAAGTGGGCATGCCATGAAACTTGCAGCTCTGGAAAAATCCTGGACCTTGTCCTTGACTAGTCCAGACACCCTTCTGTTGTGCTGTAATGTGGTCTCCTAATGTTTCAGTGGTAGGCAGATGAGTACTTTTATATTCATAGTTATATATTTTAATGTGTATTAGAAAAATATAAGTAGCAATTTCAAAGAAGTAATTGAAACAATATAAACTTTCTTTTAGAAACAAACCTAAGTAAAAAAAATCCATTTCAGAAACATTAACAATAGTATACAATTTAAATGGTTTGGCAAGAATTGGGGAGGTGGTTTCAGAATGACTAAAATTTAAGCAATATTGCCCCAATGTGAGTGTGGAGATGTTATTGTTGTGGGTGATAGGGTCCCAGGATAGGTTTTCAGGTTCTTGTGCATGATGAACAAAGAATAAAACATTACACTAATGATAAGAAAAAAAGCAGCTAAGTTTAATTAGGCAAGGGTATACTTACTATGCTCAGAATGAGCAGACACATGCTGTTGGAAAAGAAAAATGCCCCAAGAAGAAAGGAAAATGGCACAAATATGGATTAAGTAGGGCTTAAGGATTTGAAATGTATGCCCAGCCTAGACTGCCTCCCACTGGGTCTTTCAGGGAATGATTGACAATGGCATTGACAGGGTGCTGAGTCATACCAGTTGTATCTACTGCACATGTCCTTTCCTGTAATTTATTGTTATAATTGGATGTATGAGATGCAGTCCATATGTATGAACCTTTAACAAGTTCCAAGTGAAAGAAGGTATTGTAGGTATTCAGGCAGGTCTAGCACACATGCACTCTGGGTTGGGTTTTTGTAAATTCCAGGGCTTTTTGTTATTCTTATTTCTGCCTCTAGGTAGTGTCTTAAGACAAAGATTAGGGGGGTTAACCTGGGATGTTGTTCAGCTTCAGGTGAGTGGAGGGGGGGTATGGTCCCACAGCCCCTAACTATACTATATTAAAGAGAGGTAGAGGGATGGATGATGAAATCTTGTTCTTGACCAGGACTCATCTTGTTTTGTTTTCAAAAATTAATGATAGATATATCCCACCTTGCTTTCTCCAGGGTGTTATGTTGCTTTTTCCTCTTTTACTTGGCCCAAGCTCACTCTGCAGAGCCAGTTTCTCACTCTTCACTTTTACTTTTTCAAATAAACTTTTTTACTGTTTCTCGAAAAAAAAAAAAAAAAGAATGATGGAAACTGGGAATGGGTGTGAACACCTATAATCCCAGCACTCTGGGAAGCTGAGGCAGGAGGATCCCAAGTTCAAGTACCTCCGTAACTTAGCAAGATCCTGTCTCAAAATAAAAAATAAAATGGGCTGGGGGTGTGCAAAAGAAATGGACTTAGTCCCCATTATTGAAAAAAAAAAAAGATGGCAATTTCTCATCATTCCTGGCATGGTGATCTAGCCTGTGCCCTGAGGATGATGGATGGGAGCATTGACAGTAGTACCCCTATGAGCATAACACTGGGTTTCACAAACACATCCCTTACTTTTCTACTGTAAATTTTTTACTTTAGCGTAATAGTACCTGGCTATGTGTCACAGTACCTTTCCCTGAGGGATACAGGAGCAATTTCTGTGTTTACTCACTGGGTAGGATGAACAGCAAGATGTGTGCCTGTGTGCAAAAGTGTCAAACTGGGATTTTCACCCATATGATGCTCCATCTAACAGGTTTTATGAAAGTTTACCTGAGCATCACAAAGGATATAATATACCCATATCACTGTAGAATTTTTTTTTTTTAGTTTTCTTTTGATTTTTCTGGTGGAAGTAGTCCAATTTAGTACAGTGGCACATGAAAAAACAGATTTGCAAGTTTTGGCGGAGGTCAAAAGTGAATCATCATATTACTCATGCATGGATGATCAAGATGATCCATTATGGTAAAATAAATGTTTTCCTAACAGAAGAGTGGTGTGGGTATGTGATGATGATGATGATGACGACAACTTTGACACTGGCCATATGAGCTAAAGTTCCTATGACAGTGAAATGGAGCAAGAATCGACTGATACTGACACAGGGAATATACACCTCCTCGATTCAAATAATGAAGAACACAGAAATGAACACAGTACATATTTAACTAGTTGAAATGTTGCAAAATGGTGACACAACCAAATGCAAGGATCCAATGTTAGAATTAGGTCTGAAAATATAGTGACGGTCTTGGCAGGAGTGAAATGTATTGGACAGAATGTCAGCACTGCCATTCAATGTTGGAAATTGTAACAGGAAATGCTACAGGATGCTGTGAAATACACAAAGGCTGAAATACAAGTAAAATGTTCTGTATGTACCAATGGTCATATTAAAAAATATATTTTTATGACATCTCACTAGCTTAACTGAAACCATTCATAGGTTGGGTATACTTAGCAGGGATTTCTTATGGTAATAACAAGAATGTAAAAGACTTGTGGAAAAGTAATGGGTCAAAATCTGGCACAAAAATTTATGCCCTTGTAGGTGTGAAGACTTATTATGCTTTTGATTTAGAAATTTATCCTGGAACTCAGTCATCAGGTCCTTATTCATATAGTAATAAACCAAATGATGTTGTGAAGAGCCTTGTTGCTCTCATCTCCCAAACTAATTGGAATGTGACATTCAACAATTGATTTACCAATATCCAATCAATGTTACATTTACTAAAAGAGTTCAAGTTGACCAGCACAGTAACTGTACACAGGAACAAAGCAGAAATTTCAAATGAAATGTTGCAATTTCAAAACAGAATTGTATAGTACAATCTTTGGATTTCAGTAAGATTTACATGGCCTCATATATGTTAAAGAAAAAAAAAACTGGTACTGTTGATGTTAACATTGCACCATGATGGAAATATTGATAGGGGTAAAAGAAGCTTGAGATGGAAACTTTCTACAACAAAATCAAAGGCAAAGTAGATACTGATGAGTTATTCAGCAACTATCAAAACACAAAGCATTGGCCAATGGTTGTGTTTTACTTGATTCTAAACATGTGTGATATAAATGGTTTGATAGTTTACAAAGAAAATAACAAGTGCAAAATACCATGAAGGAATTTTCTTAGAGGACTGGGGCTGGAACTCATTTACATCAGAGGAAAAACAAAATGTTTCTGCCAAGGGAACTACGCAAAAAAAATTGTGGAGCAAACTGGTGATCTGACAGGTGAACAGGTAGGCACAGCATCCCAAAGACCTACTATGACAACAGGGAAATGAAAAAGATGTCAACTGTGCCCTACAATGAAGGACAGGAAAACAAAACATATGTGCTATCCCTGTGATACTTGTGTATGGAACATGCAATTTTCATATGTGAAGACTGACTTGGGTGTGACATTTGAAGCAAAGATTATTTTTGTTTTAGAGTTCTACTGGTGTTTTCATTGTAGTTCACATAAGTTTTTATTTCTGATGTTATCATTTAGATTTTGTAAGCAAGTACACATCTGGTGAGAAAATGTTGATGTCTAGTCTAAATGTGCAAAACATATTAATAATATAATACCTTATTTCATTAATATTTTGTCCTGTTAAATAAACATTGTATAATATAATAAAAATCTCCTGATAAAACAGCAAGACCAGTGAGATGTCAAGTATGTCCTGCCAAAAGGCCAGGAAACCAAAACACATGTGCTGTCAGTGTAAGCAATATGTGTGGTATGAAATGTGTTGTGATCATGTGTGAAGACTGCCTTAGGTGTGATAATTGAAGTAAAGGTTACTTTTTTGTAAAGTGCTATTGCTATTTGCATTGTAGTTCATATAGGAATTTATTTCTGTTGTTCTTTTTTAGACTTTGTACACCAAAAAGGTCAATTTTCAAAATTTTGATGCTTTTTATAAACAATAAATATTAAAAATGTAATATTTTATTTTTGTGATTTTTTTCCAGTGAATCATTGTTTAATATAATAAAACTCATAAAATCAAAATTAATAACTCATCAATAGAAATATTCTAAAGAATAAACAAGGGTCTGACACACCCATGATTCTGTGACTTTATGACAAAAAATGTGTTATGTGTCACAGGGTAAATATGAATAAAGGACAGACATGTGCAGACTGGCTTTTTCTTGCCTAATTTTAATACAAAGAATAAAGAATTTTTAGCTATACTATGAAAGTGCCCTTAGAAACTGACAAGAAAAAGAAAAAAAATGTGAAAATGTACAGAGATGTGAAGAATACTTGTAGCAAAGCAAACCCAAGTAGGGAGTAAATAATGCAGCATAACTCAACATAGTACTAAGAAATCATAAAGTAACAATGAGCTATCACTTTGTGTCCATCAGATAGGCAAACATTTAACAAGAAAGCTAACACATACTGCTGGTAAAGATTGTGGGGCGGTGCCACAATATCCTTTGATGGAACCGTGAATTGTTAGAGTGTTTTGGAAAGTAATCTGGCAACAGATATTAAAATGAAAAACATACATCTTCTGTACAGGGACTACTGAAGGAATCTCCTCATTGCTCCTCAGTTCTCATGGTCTGGGAGGGGCTACAACTCATACTTTGTTGAGAAGGCAACAGACTCAAGAAAACTAGACCCAAGGAAATCAAGGCATAGAATTTCCCTGGCACTATGACTGGCTTAAGGGTGGGCACATGACCTAAGTGAGCCTAATCCCAAACAATCTCAGAACTTTTGCTAGGAATGCTGGGATAAAAATGCTTGTCTTCCTCTGGATTCAAACTTGGAAGGATTTAGTCTCTATAGCTGATAAAGGCCATGTTGACATTTTGTGGAGTTTGGCTACTGAAATGCTGGTGTCAAAGTCTAACTATGAAAAAAAAAAAAAAAAGCCTAACTATGACCTCACCTGCTGTTAAAAAAATTTCATTCCTTTTGCATGTATATTTTTCTCTCTTTATATCTTTTCAAATAAGCTGTACCGCTGCCTTAATCATAGTCCTAAATGTGTATCTATTAAAATAGTTTTTACAACACTATTCACTGATTTTGTATTTATTCAGTATAGAGTTAATATTTGTAAACAGTTTAAAGTAGAAGTAGGCAACAGTCTCTAGAAAACAACAATTCATGCACTAAAGGTCTGTGCATGACTATGAATGCCCTCTGTTGCCAACAGAAATGAGATATTTTTTGTCTTGATAGTAGCTTTGTTCTGCTCTTCAGGTGTACCTCATGAAATTTTGAAGTTAAAGCAAGTTCTGCAATATCTTCTTGGCATCCTGCATTTCTCCCTATGTCAGTCGGTGTAGCTAAGCAGGAATGGTAACTGAAAAGAATTAAAGGAAAGGAAAAGTATGAAGACATCGTGGGAGTTACCAGAATAGAGGATGGTGAAACAGGACTAACAATAAAAGGAAGCTGTTACAAGCCCTGAAACCCAAGGGACAAAGTGAGGAGTGGAGAGACTGGAATCAGAGACAATTGAAGAGCTGCCCAACAGAAACTATAGGAACAAAGTACAAAAATATGTTTGGGTGAGAGAAGAGGAGGAATAAATGCCACGACCTCTCTCTTCTTCTGCTATCTATCCTCTCAAAGACAGGAGGGTGAAGAAACTCAGGTAATTCAAGCTATAAAGAAAGAGTAGAGTAAAAAAGGATGGAAAATGGATATTGAGGGTGAACCAATGAATAAACACACTTTCCCTTCAGAAAGAGAACTGCCTTCTCCCTCATGTCTGTCTGTCTGTCTCTCTCTCTCTCCCCCACACACACACACACACACACACACACACACACACACACACAAACATATACATGTAGTAAAATGAAGTCACTTTCTATTATGGATATTTATTTTATAATTTTGGCTCCTTATATTAATCCAAGATTAAGTTCTTGAATGTCTCATCCATGACAGTAAGTATTCCCCCACCCATTGCAGGAAGAACATATGCATAAATATTTTAAAATAAATGACTGAGCGCATGCCCATGATCTATCTTATGACTTAAAATATTGCTAGAGGAAAAATAGGCAAATGTAAACTATTTTATGCTACATCTTAATGCTTAGTGAATTGTGCCTAGAATTCAATACACTGAATTCTAACCCTTAATGCAATGAATTAATAAAGCAAACAAGATCATCTCTCCTGATTCCTGGATATGTTTATGTGGGAAACAAATTCTAAAAGAACTTCCCCATAGTTTGGTTTTTAAAATTAAAATTTGTATTTTAAAAATAAGAATAGTTTACTTATCTTTGCATCTGGCTTTAAATGTCCATACAAAGGCTTTAAATGGACATGAAGAGTCAAGTTTATCTCAAAAAGAAGCACTAAAATCAACAGTGAAAACATTCGAATGTAATTCTGACAGTTGAACTTTTAAATTAAACAGCCTATTGAAGACAAACAGATAAAAAGTCTCCAGTATACTACAGGTTAATTAATGAGTACTATTATAGCTAAGGCCTATACCGCCATCTTCCAAACAGGCAGAGACATTTTTGTTTATTCCTGTGTTCTGACCACTGCACAACTGATCATTAAACTGTGGAAGTTTTCTGATAGGACCTTTAAGACAGACAAGTGTACTCATCACTGACTAATTGATACAAGTGGAATTTCTACAATTCAATTTTTTAGTAGTCTTATTAAAATCTCTAAACCTCAAAGGAGGTAGGTTATTATACTTCCTCGTATATTCCAAGTAGGGGCAAAGGGAAGAGGGGAGGACATAATTGAGATTGTTGCTATCTTGTTGTTATAGTAAAAAGAACATTTATAATCTATTAGATATCTTTGAGGCCATGTATAATGTAAAAGGACATTTCAATGGAAAACAATTCTAGTTGGTTATTGTTGCTAAGTGCATTGTTCAGCCAATGTTCTGCTGTATTGAGTTTCAGGCATCAGTTGAATTATATTATGGTGAGGTTTGTGATTAAGGTATGCTAATTCAAAATGACAAACCAAGGGCTTTTAAAACCCACAATTCAGTGAAATCTAGCAGCACAGAAACAGCTGCTCTAAGTCCGCTCCTCTAATATTTCAAAGGAAGAATAGAAATGGATTTCTGATACCATATGTGCCAACTGCAGAAATTCTAGAAGAGCCTGGAGAGACTGTGGGTGAAAGGTCACCCTCTGTCTTACACAGATGGCATGTTTAATTATTAAAGAGCAATTTTAATCATTTAATCATTTCAGACCTTGAAATGAAAGGTCTTCTTGGATATCTCCAAGTTTGTTGCAACCTAAACTCTGGTGTCAAACTTAGATAAAGTCAGTAAGAAGTAGCATATGTGATTGCATAGCCTAACTTGATTTACATTCTCACGTGAGTTGAGTTTGTTTTGCAAACTCTAAAAGACATTCTTGGAAAAAACTGAAGGTCATGTCTTTGGCAGAGAATTTTAAATTAATTCTAAATCTTTTCTTCAGACTTAAATCAAGCTCTGATTCCTCAGGATGGCTGAGGGGCCTCTTTCAGCGAATTATTTGTAGTTCTCTTAGAAAATTTTGCATCTAGCTTCAGGAATATTTTCAGAAATAGTCTTTTTAGCTTTTGTCTATTACAGAAAATAACACCAGTAACAATGCTGGTATATTAGGTTCAGGATGTGTTAGGTCCTCCTCTCATCATCTTGTCATCCAACACATGCATGCACATATTTGCATACATATATTGGTATTCAGGTTAATGTAATTTGGCAAGAACATGTACAAATAAAAGGATAGTTCAACCATTCCTTAAAAGCAAGATCAAATATAAGTCCTAAACTTAGCATTTGCTTTAGATGAAGAAAATAATACTATAACTGAACTAATAATAAAAACCAATGTTTAGCACTGAGAGCAGCAAGAGAGTAGGACAGGGCTCTCCAGTGTTCATACTGTCACAGAAATATCAACTTGAATAATATCCATGCACAAAAATACCTTCACAAGAGATGAATGTTAAAAAATAAAACTTAAAAATATTGATACGTTAAGGGGTACAGGTAGAAAAAGATGTACTTTGTAACATCAAAAGTAAAATGTGGGCGAACAAGTAAATTATAGTTTTTGTATGCCATAAAAATCAAATTGTTACCAGCTTAAAATAGCCTGTTGAAAATAAAAATGCTTATGTCAGCTTCATAGTAACCACAAAGCAAATCTGATAGTAGACACATTAATGACAAAAAGAAAGGAATCAAAGCACACCATTAGAGAAAATCACCTAATCAAAAAGGAAGACAACAGGAGGGTAAAAATGAACAAAGTAGGGCCGGGGATTTAGCTCAGTGGTTCCTCTACCTGCCTCACAAGGGCAAGGTCCCGAGTTCGATCCCCAGTACCAAAAAAAAAGGAACAAAGGACCTACAAAATAATCAGAAAACAAAATGGTAGTAGTAAATTCTTACCTAGTAATAATTACCCTGAATGCAAATGGATTAAATTCTACAATCAAAAGACATAGTGTCTGAATGGATTAAAAAACAAGACTCAACTATATGATGTGTATAAAAGACTCATGTTTAAGGACACATAGAGACTGAAATCAATAAAAGGAGAAATTTTGGAAAATTAAAAAATATATGAAAGTTAAACAACATGCTTCTGGATAACCAATAGGCCAAAGAAGAAATTAGGAAGGAAATTTAAAAATGTTAAGACAAATTGGGCATGGTGGTATATAGCTGTAATCCCAATACTCAGGAGATTCAGGCAGAAAGACTGCCAGGAGTTTGAGGCCAGCTTGGGCTACATAGTGAGTTCAAGGCCAGCCTGAATTACATAGTAAGACCCTGTCTTAAAGAAAACAAAAGTCTTAAGACAAATGAGAATGAATATACAACATACCAAAACTTAAGGGATGTAGCAAAAGCAGTTCTAAGAGGAAAGTTTATAGAAATACATGCCTATATTTAAAAAGAAGATTCCAAATAAACAACTCAAAGGAAGTAGAAAAAGAACAAAGTTAGTAAAAGGAAGGTAACAGTGAAGATCAGAGTAGAAATAAATGAAATAGAGACTAGAAAAACAATAAAAAAAAAAAGTAAGATTTAGGAAGCTGGGTGTAGTGGTGCACATCTATAGTCCCAACTACTCAGGAAGCTGAGGCAGGCAGATCATTTGAGCTTGGGTCTTAAAGAATAGCTTGGGCAAAATAAGATACTATCTCAAAATAAATATGTAAATAAGATTTCAGTTTTATGGAAAGATAACCCAGATCAACAAACCTTTCGATAGACTAATAGAAAGAGATAAATAAAATTTAGAAATTAAAGAGATATTAAAACTGAAACCACAAAAATACAAAAGATCATGATATTATTATAAGCAATTATACTCCAACAAATTGGATAACCTTGAAGAAAAATATGAATTCCTAGAAACACAAAGCCTACAAAAATTAAATCATGGTGAAACACAAAATCTAAAAGAGACAAATCATGAGTAAGGAGATTGATTCAGTAATCATAGCAGGTGTGAGGCTCTGGATTTAATCCCAGCACCAGAAAAAAAAAATCTCCTATCAAAGTAAAACCCAAGACTAGAAGGGTCCATTCTGAATTAAAACAAACATTTAAAGAAGAAATAAATCCTTCTCAGACTTTTGCAAAAAATATTAAAGACTAGGGAATCATTCCAAATTCATTTTATGAGGCTAGCATTAACCTGATAGCAAAATCAGACAAGGACACTATAAGAGAAGAAAATTGCAGGTCAATATCCTTGAAAAACAAAGACCCCAAAATCCTCAACAAAATACTGGCAAATTGAATTGAATAGTATGTTAAAAGGTCCATTTGAGGACTTCCAAGAAGATGGTGGGGTACTGAACAGCAGAGAAACAGCCTGTCTGAGATTTGGTGTCCAGATGAAGGAATATAGCAACATGAGGAAGAGAAGAAGGAGGGAAGTGGGACCCTGGGACCCAGCAAGGATCTGAAGTGAGAATTGAAGCCTGTGGGGAGAGTGAAGAGAGAGACCTCAATGCAGAAATAGGAGGTGGCAAGTGACAATTTCTCCCTGAGCCCTGACTCACTGCATGGGAGGGGCAGCTCAAATCTGCAGATGCATGGTGACTACTGGTGACCCCAGAGACCTTCACAGAGAAATGCACCAGGAACAGAGCAATAGTAGTTTATGTGGTGGCTGGTGAGTTATTCAGGTTCAGATGCTCCCAAGGAGAGGGTAGTTGGCCAGTAGCCATCTGGGAGAGAGACCAACTGAGCTCAGACCTCAGAGCAGCTTTGCGCTGGCACAATCTAGTGGTTCCCAGTGAAAGGGTGAGGAGGAACTGAATTCAAGTTGGCAGGAGGTCAAGGAGCTGAGTTCAACCCATCAGGGAGTTGAGTTCAAGCTGGCAGGAGGCACACAGAGTGTTGCAGGCTGAACAAATTAGGTTCCAGCCTCACAGCCAGAAACCAGCCTGAACTTCAGTGGAACTAAAGGTGCAGGCTTGCTGGGATTATCTAATACCCCTCTTAAATCTACAGCTAGCTTGCTGAGATTGATCAACATGAACCTGGGCTCTGTTTGTCTACTCTGTCAGCAGAGACATGCCCCGAAATGGGCATTTTTCTTCTTCTTTTTCTTTCTTGACTATTTATTCTTGTTTTTATATGTGTGAATATTGTTTCTAGTTTACTTATTGTTCTGTTCTATTCTTGTTTTTATTTCTTCCTTTTCTCTTTCCCTCTAGTCTCTTCTTCACTAGTTTCCCAAAAATTCAGGTAATCTTCCCTTGTTCTCCAGCCTTGCTACTAATCTCTTCCTCTTCTTCTATTTCTCTACTCCCAGCCAACCCCTTTTAATTTTTTTCCCCTGATGGTAAAATTGCCATATTGAGCGCACATATACTGTATACAATTTTCTGGTTTGTTTTAGATTTTGTTATATAACCGCAAATACACTTCACACAGTTAAAGGTGGCAAATTAATAGACACCACAGTTTGTCATTTTCTAGGTTGTGTTTGATGCTATTGTTATTGCTGAATATACTACTTTAGCCAAGGTGACATAATTGTTCTAATTAGTTGTTCTTCCAGGTATGCCAAGACTGAGATTGCATAAGGGTCATAAACAATATGAAAAGCTAGTGCCAAAGAACCAGGGGTAGGCCAAATAGGTAGCAACTTCTCACCCCAATAAATTGAACAGGTAGGATCTTGCAACAGGCTCAAAACCCAAAAGCCAGCTATATCTGGAAGACATCTCTGAGAAATAGTCATTTCCTAAGGGTTCTAAATACTAACAATAAAGCTACATGCCATAAGCAATGTACAGGTATCAACACAGGAATTAAAAAAAAAAAGAAAATAGGAGGACACTTAAGTAAGATGCAACCCTAGACTTCCAGCTCACAAAAGTCAAACCCAGAGGGCAATGAGGTGGAACAATTTGAAAGTCACCCACCTGGACTCACTGAAGTGATAACAGTGGAAGTAACAAAGCTGATGAATGAGGATCTAGAAAAAGTCAAATCAGAAATAATTTTTGAGATAACTACAGAGATGATGACCCTAATGAAGGACATGATTAGTGAATCTAGAGCAGATACAGATTTTCAAAAAAAGAGGAGCTAGGAAAATGATGGAAACTATGAAAACCCAACATAAGGAAGAAATGGAACCCATGAGACAGATTCAAACAAATATTCAGGAGAATAAATATTCCACTGAAAGTATATGCAGCAGAATGAGCCAATGTAGTCACAGAGTATCAGATCAAGAAGACAGGACTGTGGTTAGTGATCATGAAATGAAAGATTTCTTAAAAATAGCAAGGGACCATGAAAAATCAATCCAATAGCTGCTAGATGATGCAAAGAAGAGTAACATAAGATTGATCGGAGTCAAGGAAAAAGCAGGAGATAGCACAAAAGACATTTTAAAAAACCTGGTCATAGGGTCGAGGATTTAGCTCAGTGGTTCTGCCACCTGCTTCACAAGCGCAAGGACCCGAGTTCGATCCCGGGTACCAAAAAACAACCCCCCCCAAAAAAAACCTGTTCACAGAAGTAATGGCAGAAAAGTTCCCAAGCATCCAAAAAGAATTTGATATACAGACAAATGAGGCATATAGAACCCTCATTAGGCATGATAAAAAAAAATCTACTTCAAGCATATAATACTCAAGATTCCAGAAATTCAACACAAGAACAGAATATTAAAAGCTGTTAGAAAAAAAAAATCACCTATAAAGGAAATCACAGCAGACTTTTCAACACAAACCCTCAAGTCAAGGAGAGCTTGGAGTGAAGTATTTCAAGCGCTAAAGAAAACAACCTCCAACCCAGATTGATGTAACTCACAAAACTGTCTCTCATAATTGATGGAGAAATAAGACATTTCCATGAAAAAGAACACCTGAAGAAACTCATGACCACCAAACTGGTACTCCAAAATGTTCTAAAGGTCATTCTAGAAAGAGATAACAAGGACTAAAACTCCATGACCCCAAGAGAACGAAGCCACCAGGCAAGAAAAGCAATTAAATAGAGAAGGGAAAAAGGGAATCAACAACAGGAAAATAACATGACAAGGATAAGTCAATATATATCAGTTACAAACATCTATGTAAAGGGTCTCAAACCACTAATCAAAAGAAACAGACTGGCAGAGTGGATCAAAAAGTAAGATCCAACAATACACTGCATACAACAAACACATTTAATTAAAAAAGGAATTCATACACTGAAAGTCAAAGGATGAAAAACAATATTCCATGTGACAAGAACCCAGAAAAAAGCAGGGGTAGTTATTCTATTTGCAGACAAAGTGGATTCCAAGCCGAGATTGATTAAGAGAGTCAAAGAAGGTCACTATATCCTTCTAAAAGGAAACAATCCAAGAGGAAGAGATAATAATCATAAGTATATAGATATATATGCACCAAATAGTAGTGGGCCCAACTATATAAAACAAATATTACCAGACATGAAAAAATAAATAAGCACTAATAAAATTACAATGGGGGGCCTCAATATCCCACTGTCACAATAGTCAGATCAACTAGGCAAAAAAAAAAAATCAACAAAGAAATATCAGAACTGAACCAAACTTTTGAACTTAATAGATGTCTACAGATTTTTCCACCCCCACAATATCAGAATATACATTCTTCTCAGCTGCAAATAGGACCATTTCCAAAATAGATCACATACTAGCTCATAGAACATGCTTTAGTAAATGCAAAGGAATTTAAATTATCCCATGCATATTATCAGATCATACTGCAATGAAATTAGAAATCAATGGCAAAAGAAGCCACAAAAAATCCATGAACACATGGAAATTAAATAACACTCTTCTAAACAACTAATGGGTCACAGATGAAATTACAGAAGAAATTAGACAGTTTCTACAATTAAATGATAATGCCAAAACAAAATATCAGAACTTAAAGGATGAAATGAAAGCAGTGCTATGAGAGAAATTTATAGCACTGAATTCTAGAGCAAGCTCAAATAAACAACCTAATGTTGAACCTCAAGCTTCTAGAAAAAGGATAACAAGTCAAGCTCAAAGCTGGTACAAGGGAGAACATTATAAAGACTACAGAAGAAATTAATGCAATTGCAAACAAGAAAACAATACAAAGAATTGATGACTTGGAGAGTTGGTTGTTTGAAAGATTAAATAAAACAGACAAACCCTTAGCCAACCTTATCAAAAAAAAGAAAGAGAAGACACAAGTCCATGCATTTAACAATGAAAAGGGTGAAATCACAACAGATCCTGCAGTAATCCAGAAGATCAATACCTACATTAAGAATCTGCATTCCAATAAGATGGAAAGCACAGAAGAAATGGACAGATTCCTTGATACATATGAATTACCAAAGCTGAATCAAGAAGATATTAAAATTCCAAATAATCCAATATCTGTCAAAAAATCAAAGATGTAATTCAAACTTATCAACCAAGAAACTTTCCACATGCCAGGCCCTGATGAATTCACTGATGAATTCTATAATAAATTTAGAAAAGACATAATGTTGTTACTTCTCAAACTCTTTAATGAAATTGAAAGGCAAGCAATACTCCAAAATTTATTCCTGGAAGCAACCATTCCCCTGACATCAAAACCAGAGAAGGATCCAACCAAAAAAGAGAACTATAGGATAATGTCCCTAATGAACATAAATGCAAAAATCCTCAATAAAATAGGGTAAATAGAATACAGCAAATCATCAAGATTACACACCATGAGCAAGTAAGATTCATTCTAGGGATGCAGGGATGGTTCAACATATGGAAATCAATAAACGTAACAAACCACATTAACAGAGCCAAGGACAAAAACAACATGATCATCTCAAACGACAAGGAAAATTCAATCCCTGGTAACCCCCCCAAAACAAGGACAAAGAAAAGCATCTGACAAAGTCCAACACCCATTCATGATAAAAACCCTACAGAGAATTGAAATAGAAGGTCTTTATCTCAATCCAATGAAAGCCATCTATGAAAAACCAACAGCCAATATCATACTAAATGGTCAAAACCTGTACACTTTCACTCTAAAATTGGGAACAAGATGTCCATTATCACCACTTTTATTCAATACAATTCTGGAAAAATTAGCCAGAGCAATTAGAGAAGAGAAAGAAATAAGAGGAATAAGGATAGGATAGGAAGAAATTAAGTTATCATTATTTATGGATGACATGATACTCTACATAGAAGACTCCAAAAACTCCACCAAAAGACTTCTAGATTTAATAGCCAAATTCAGTAGCATAGCTGGATACAAAGTCAACACCCCAAAATCAATAGCATTCCTGTACACAAATAACAAACTCACTGAGAGAGAAATTAGGGAAACAACAATAGCAACAAGAAAATCAAAATACGTAGGAATCAATGTAACAAAGGAAGTAAAAGACCTTTACCCTGAAAACTACACTACTCTCAAAAAGGAGATAAAAGAGAATATCAGAAAATAGAAAGATATCTTTTGTTCTTGGGTAGGGAGAACCAATATAGTGAAAATGGCCATACTTCCAAAACTGTTATACAGATTAAATGCAATCCCAATCAAAATATCAATAGTATATATCACGTAATTAGAGAAAACATTCCTAAAATTCATGTGGAACCAGAAGAGACCCAGAATAGCAAAAGTAATTCTTGGCAACAAAGGCAAGGCAGGGAGCATCACAATCCCTGACTTGCAATTATACTACAAAGCTACTGTGATAAAACGGCACTGTACTGGAAAAAAAAAAAAACCCAAGGACCAACGGAACGTTTTAGAAGATGCAGAAACAACTCCAAACACACTACCTCCTCTTTGACATAGGAACCAAACATCTTTACTGGAGAAAGACAGCCTATTTAATAAATGGTGCTGGGAAAACTGGGTTTCCACATGCTGAAGATTAAACCTATACCCATATCCTTCATAATGCACTAAACTAAAATTGGAATAGATCAAAGACCTAAATATTAAAACAGAAACACTAAATGTGCTGGAAAATTGAATAGGCAGAACTCTTGAAGTCATTGGTGTAGGCAAAGACTATTAACAATACCCTGATCACACAGGAAATATCACAAAGAATCAACAACTGCGATCTCACCTTATTAAAAAGTTTTTTTTTTATTAAAAAGTTTTTGCACAGCAAAAGAAACCACCAACAGAGTGAAGAGACAACCTGCAGTGTGGGAAAAAATATTTGCCTGGTGTTTCTCAGACAAAGAACTAACATCTAAAATATATAAGTAACTCCAAAAAATCAGACCTCCCAAATTTAAAGACTCAATCCAAAAATGGGCATCTGAAATGAAAAGACACTTCTTAGATGAAGTACAGACAGCAAATAAATATATTTTAAAATGTTCAACATCACTGGTCATTCAAGAGAAGCAAATTAACACAATACTGAGGTTCTATCTCACTGCAGAAAGAATGGCTAATATCAAGAAATCAACCAACAACAAATGCTGGCAGGGCTGGGGCAGGGGAAGAACCCTTCTCCACCGTTGGTGGGAATGCACACTGCCACCACTGTGGAAATCACTGTAGAGATTTCTCAGAAAACCGAAACTATAGGTTCAATTTGCCTGAGCTATTACCCTTCTTGACATCTTCCCAAAAGAAAAGCATCATACCACAGTAATACATGAATACCCATGTTCATAGTGGCACAGTTTGTAATAGCTAAATCCTGGAAACAGCCTAAATGCCCATCAACCAATGAATGGATAAAGAAAATATGGTCTTTTTTATACAATGGTGATCTACTCTGCCATAAAGGATAGGCTTGAGATATTTCTAGCTAAATGGATGCACCTTGAGACCATATTCTTAAGTGAAATAAATTGGACATATATATATTTAAGTTTCTCTGGTGTGAGAAACCTAACTTGTAAATAAGAAACAAAATGTGTAATTGATGTTGGAAAATGGGAAGAAAATGTCCAAATGAGAAGGGAACGGGGGGGGGGGGCATAAGAAAAAAAGAATAGAAGGAAAAAATGGAAACAAAGCTTTTGTAAATGAGAGGAAGAAGGATTGAAGGAAGGGGAGGGGAATGGGAAAAAAGAAGCAAGATATATCATGTACAGATACAAATTCCTTGTGATGAATGTTTTCATTATGTATATCTAAAATGTATCAATAAGAATAACTTTTAAAAATATGGGGGAAAAAAAGGTTCATTCATCAAAATTAAGTGGGTTAATCCCAGGGATGCAGGAGTGGTTCAACCTATGCAAATCAATAAATGTAATATATTCTATCACCAGAATGGATAAAAAACATATGATTATCTCAATAGTTTTGAAAAAGCATTTGACAAAATTCCGTCCCTTAATGATAAAAACTGTGAGAAAATGAAGTATAGAAAGGATGTACCTCAATATAATAAAGGCCATATATAACAAGCCCACAACTAACATATTTAATGAGTAAAAACTGAAAATCTTCTAAGATCTGGAAGAAGCCAAGATGCTTCCTTTAGCAATTTTATTCAACATAGTACAGTCAGAGGTATCAGGCAAGATAAAAAAAATTAAAGGTCATCCAAATTGTGAAGGAGGAAGTCAAATTATCACTGTGTGCTGAGAACATGACTTTAAATATAAAAACCCTAGAGAACTCCCCAAAAAACTGTTAAATCTAATATGCAAATTCAGCAAAGTTATAGACTACAAAAATCAACATATAAAATCATTAGCATTTTATACACCAACAACAAACTACCTGAAAAAATAAATGGAGAAAACAATCCCATTCACAATAGGTATGAAGGAAGGAATGAAGGAGGAAAGGAAGGAGGGAAAAAGAAAAGAACTTAAGGATCAAGTTAAGTGAAAGCATGAAATGGGCTGGGGGTGTGGCTCACTGGTAGAACATTTGCGTAGTAGGCCATGAGTTCAATCCCCAGCACCACATAAAAAGACCTGTGTTGAAAATTAAAGACACAAATAAATAGATATTCTATGTTCTTGAATCAGAAGAATTAATGTTTTTTCCTTAAATTTTTTTATTGGTACATTTTAGGTACACAATACAGTTACATTCATCATTGGGAACTTGTACCTTTACATGATGTATTTTGGTTCTTATTTTTTCCCCATTCTCCTGCCCTCCCATCACCCCCTCCACCTTTCCTATTTACAAAGACTTTGTTTCTAGTATTTCCTTTACTCATATTTTTTTCCTTTCCCCTACCCCTCCCACCTTCCCTACCCCTTTGGACCTCTGCTTCCTATTTCACATTATTAACCATTCATTTTAATCCTTATTCACAGTTTTAGTTTCTCATACCAGAGAAACTATTCAGTATTTACACGTGCAACCTATTTATTTCACTTAAGAGTATGGGCTCAATGTACATTTATTTAGCTACAAATGTCTCTAGTTTCTCATTCTTTATGGCTCAGTAGTACTCCATTTTATAAAAAAACCTCATCTTCTTTATCTAGGATCCAGAATTAATATTGTCAATATGTCCATACCACCCAACAGATTCAATTTAGTCCCTTTCAAAATTTTCAGAACTAAAAAAAAAGAACCTAACACTTGTATGGAACTACAAAAGAACCCTAGTAGCCAAAGCAATGTTAAAAAAAAAGAACAAATCTTGAGGTAGCCACTACTTGACCTCTAAATATGCTACAAATCTGCAGTAATTAAAACAGCATTGGCAATGGCAAAAAAAAACCCCAGATACATATACTAATAAAACATAATACAGGGCCTAAAAATATGTCTATGCATCAGTCAATGATTCTTGACAAAGACGCACAGAACACACAATAAGGAAAGGATAGTTTCTTCAATGACTAGTGCTGAGAAAATGAGATATCATATACAGAAAAATGAAATTAGAACTTTATCTCACATCACATATACAAATGGATTAAAGCTGACAGGTAAGACCTGAAACTGTAGAACTACAGTACTAAAAGAAAACAAGGGGGGAAATTCCCATGACATTGATCTGGGCAATGATATTCTGGATATGATCCCAAAAGCATAGGGAACTAGAGCAAAAGGAGACAAATGAAACTGCATCAAACTGAAAAACTGTACAGCAAAACAAACAATCATGAATGAAAACACAAAATACAAAATGGGTTAAAATATTTGCAAATCATTTATCTGATAAGAGATTAATATCCAAAATATATGGAAAATTCAGATAACTCAATAGTAAGAAAATAAAAATGGGCTGAGGATCTGAACAGACATTTCTCCAAAGAAGACAAGCAAATGATCAATACATGTGAAAAAAATACTCAGTATCACTAATCCTCAAAGAACTGTAGATTACAACCATAATGACCAGCACTGAGGCAGAGGTGGGAGAAGAATGAATTCAAGACCAGCCTGGGTGTGTTCCAGCACACCCAGCTCAGGATAAGAGGCCTCCTACCACCATTCCACCACTCCCAGCCCAGAGGAAGGGGCTTCTGGGCTGCCATTCCACTGCTCCTAGCTCAGAGGAGGTGAGCCATGCAGGTGCCAACAGCAACCCCCCCCCCCATTGAAGTGAGAAGACAAATAAATAAGTCTCAAAACCAGACTTCCAGATTACCTACAGCCACCCCAAAGGGAAATGAGATGGAACACTCTAATACTCAAACACCTGCACTCCCTGAACTGCCAATGAAAGAGGATCTGGAAAAAATGAAATCAGAAATAATTTCTCAGATAACAGCAGAGATTGTGCTAATAGTGCAAGACATGATTGATAAATCTAGAGAGCAGCTGAGGAACATGATGTAATCTCAACATAGGAAATAAATGGAATCCATAAAAGAGATGGAAACAGATTTCCAAAAGATTAAAAACTCCATCAAAAGTCTACACAGCAGAATGAGCCAATGTGAGGATAGGATTTCAGATATAAAAGATAAGATTACAATTAGAGACCAGGAAAATAAAAATTGCTGCAAAACTGTAAGGGACCATGAGAAATCAATCCAGAAGCTGCTAGACAACGCAAAGAAGAATAACATAAGACTGACTGGAGTCAATGAAGAAACAGGAGGGAGTGCAGATGACATAAAAAAACTGTTCACAGAAGTAATGGCAGAAAATTTCCCAAACAGGGTAAAAGAACTCGACATACAGATAAGTGAGGCATATAGGACTCCAACTAGCCTTGATAAAAAAAAAATCGATACATAGGCATATAATTGTGAAGATTCCAGAAACTCAACAGAAAAACAAAATTCTACAAGCAGTTGGAGAAAAGAAACAAATCACACACAAAGGAAAGCCCATCAGAATAACAGCAGACTTCTCAATGCAAACCCTCAAGGCAAGAAGAGCTTGGAGTGACATTTTTCAAGCTGTAAAGGAAAATAGCTTCCAACCCAGATCGATATACCCTGCAAACCTATCGTTCAAAATTGATAGTGAAATAAGACACTTTCATGACAAAGAGCACCTTAGGAACGTCATGAATACCAAACAAGCAGTCCAAAAAATTTTAGAAAAAATCATAGGAAAAGACAATGAGGATCACCACCCCAAGAAGCCCAGCAGAATGAATCCACTGGGCACAAGAAATTAAAAGCAAAGGGGGAAAATCCAAAAAAAAGAAAAAGTCATGAAAATGATAACTCAATACGTATCAGTTATAACCATCAATGTTAATGATCTCAACTCACCAATCAAAAGAAATAGACTGGCACAATGGGTCAAGAAGCAAGATCCAACAATATGCTGCACACATGAAACACACTTAATTCAAAAAAACCTCATAAACTGAAAGTTACAGGGTGGAAAACAATACTCCATGGGACAGGAACCTGCAAAAAAGCAGGAGTAGCTATCCTCTTTGCAGATCAAGTGGATTTCAAATCAACACTAATTAAGAGAAACAGAGAAGGATGCGACATCCTTGTAAAGGGAACAATCCAAGAGGAAGAGATGACAATCATAAATATCTATGCACCAAACACTAGTGTGCCCAACTATATAAAACAAATACTAATGGACATGAAAAGTCATATATGCACTAATACAATAGTAGTGCGGGACCTCAATACCCCACTGTCACAAATAGATAGATCAACTAGACAAAAAATAAACAACAAAATATGAGAACTCAATTGGACTCTTGAACAAACGAACTTAACACATGTTTACAGAGTGTTCGATGCCACAAAATCAGAATACACACTCTTTTCAGCTGCACATGGGTCATTCTCCAAAATAGACCACACACTCGCTCATAGAACGTTTAAGTAAGTACAAAGGAATTGAAGACATCCCCTGCATATTATCAGACCACAGGGTGATGAAATTGGTGATCAATAGCAAAATAAACCACAAGAAGTTCATAAACACATGGAAATTGAACAGCACACTTCTGAATAACAAATAGGTCACAGAGGAAATTAAAGAAGAAATCAGACAGTTCCTTCAATTAAATGACAATGACAATACAACATATCAGAA
>NW_004624809.1:2832574-2904049 GCF_000247695.1 Heterocephalus glaber
ATAAAATGGAGTACTAATCAGCCATAAAAAATGAGAAATTAGAGACATTTATAGCTAAGTGGATGCACATTGAGGTGATACTCTTAAGGGAAATATATAGGACACACATGTTTAAATACTGTATAGTTTCTCTGGTGTGAGAAACTGAAAATGTAAATAAGGATTTAAAGGTATAATAGATAATGTGAAATAGGAAGAAAATGGGCCAAGGTGAAGGGGAAAGGAAAGAAGGGTATGGAAGTAACATGAGAAAATGAAAAGATGGAAACAAAGTCTTTGTAAATGGGGGGGAGATGGAGGGGTTGAAGGGAGGCCAGGGAAAGGGGGAAAAGAACCAAGAGAGATTATGTAAAGGTACAAATTTCTAATGATGAATGGAATTATATTGTATACCTAAAATGTAGCAGTAAAAATAAAAAATTTTAAAAAAAGACCAGCCTGGGTTACAGAGCAAATTTCAGGGTGGTCTGGAGTATATAGCGAGACCTTCTTTTGAAAACAAAAACGAAACCCGCACACCTGTTAGGGCTATTATCACAGAGAGACAGATGACAAGTCACAGGTGATAAGGTAGAAAAAGGGGAAGCTTACTGTAAGTGGTAAAAGAATAGCACTCATATTAGGTGGGACAGGGAGGGAGGACAGGGAAGTTCACCCAACAAGGAGGTAAAAGAGCCAAGAGTTGAACCCAGAGGTCCACCCTAGAGTCTGCACATTTACAGTACTTGCTTTACAGGTGAGGGCAATGGAAGCAGCAGAGGAGCAAAACAAGGATGATGGGAGAGACATTTTAGGAAGAAACCTCAACACTATTGTCAAGATGATTGAAAGTGACTTTCACTTGAAGGGAACTGCCTGTTCTAACAACAGAATGAAGTAAAAAGAGGAGAGAGAGAGAGAGAGAGAGAGAGAGAGAGAGAGAGAGAGAGAGAGAGAGAAAGGAAGAGAGAGAGCCAGAGAATGTCAGAACCGCTTGAGGGCCATTTTGATTTCCTAGAAGCTTTCTAGGTCAGCCTACCCATGAGTGTTCTCTAAACATGCTCATCAGTTTTCAAATAAGGCTACTTACTTAAGAGGATGTAAGTCCCTGTAGGCAGCTTGATGCCTTGCAAGGACTTGATGGTAAGCTCCCTTTCCAAAATCTTTGGTTGATGTCCTTGGAGCCATTTTCTTCCAAGATCCCAGACTCTGGTCCTACTGCTGGGAAGCTATGGAAGGGTACTGCTCTATTTAAACCATAACAAAAAAAAAATGCCAGGAAGGGATAAAATGAATGTCTGTTGTGCCTTCCTGCAAAACAATTCTCTCCCCTCGAGTAAGAGCTCTGATTTCTCTTGGGAACTTTCCCTTCAGCATCACATAAAATCCTGGAAAAGGTACATACATGAAGGTGAAATACATGAAGGCAACAACACACAAATCAAGAAGGGGCCACACGGCATGAATCAGGCCAACCAGTCTCTTTTCCAAGGGTCCGGATCTTGAGTGGAGTGACAAATGGGACTACGTTAGAGCTGACACGTGTCAGTTCTCTGAGAAGACTATCCATTCATTCCTGTTACCCAGATTCCCAGAGCTTTTCTTCCTGTGGTTTAATTGCTCAAATTTCCTTTGATTCCCTGAGCTACCAAGAATATTTCCAATGACCTTTTTTTTTTTTTTTTTTGCTTAAGTTAGTTTCTTTTGTTTGCATCTAAAACCTGGGGCTGGGGGTTTAGCTCAGTGGTTTTGCCGCCTGCTGTGCAAGCACAAGGACCCAAGTTCGATCCCCGATACCAAAAAAAAAAAACCCTAACATAATTGTTTGGTAATTTTTCTGTTGATAGTTTTGGGACAATGTCCTTTAACACTGTCAATTCAAAACAGTGTGAAAGGATATATAGTCAATGCTCTGGTTTCCAGTTCACACGGAAACCAGACAATGCTCTCCCAGGAGATTCCTGCTTTATTAAGATTACTGATCTTTTTCTCTAGCATCACTGAAAGGTGGTCAGAATAAATGTCACAAATATAACATGCCTTTGACCTTTATTTTCACTGGGACTCTTTACTTTTCTTCTCAATGGGAGCAGATAATGTTGAACTCTCAGCTCTTCTCTTGGTTGAGTATTAACAAATGAAAACAGAACACCTTTGTTTCAATCTATGCAGAAATCTGATTAGAAGCTTCTTAAATCCAAATTTCATTTCTCAAAAATCTCATTATATGAAATTACAGGTATTATTTATGTTTGTTTGTCTCTATAGTGCTTTAGGTAAAATTTACATACAAAGAATTGCACAAATCTGAAGAACAGCATTCAATGAGTTTTTATGTACTGTCTTTTGATTCCCTTTATGCATAGAGTTTCATAAGACAGTTTTTACCATGGATGTTATAAAACTACTTACTTATCATTGAAGAGTTTAAGCGCTAGATAAGAGAACTAATATATAAATAAGTATCTGGGCCGGGGATTTAGCTCAGTGGATCCACCACCTGCCTTGCAAGCACAAGGACCCGAGTTTGATCCCCGGTACCAAAAAAGAAAAAAAAAGGAAAAAAATAAATAAGCATCTGATGAGGTAAAGGAAAGGCTCACCAGAAAGCTATCAACTAGAAAAATTTCCCTGGTATACACTGTATTTCCAGATATCTCTCCTACAATCCAATTAGTGGGAAGGGTCTTAATTTAGAAATTCTTACAATTCTCCGCAAGGCTAAGTGACTGCCATCAAGGTCATACCAACATGAGATCCCAAGTCTCTTGATACCCTCAGTCCAGGAGCCTTTCTTGAAAGGTACAGTTTTTTTTTTTTGAAACGTCAACCAAATCACAGATATTCTTACACTTTTCTTGAAATAAAATTCACCCATTTGCTTCTAGTTCCTTGGCTTTATAGCTCTCTCTTTGAAATCACACAAAGAAATCCTTGGGAAATAAGATCTGTCAGAGACAGAGTAAGAAAAGAACATAGTTGTAACTCTACCTCTTGGAAAATACTCAAGATGAGAACTAGGAGGGTTCTCTATATCTGCTATGAGTGAATATGTGTTCATTGATTCTGGAAGTGATTTTAGTTTAGAGATCAGATATCCTGTGAGCTTCTTATTCTAGAAAGTAGCAGGTCACATTGAGAAAGATGGTCATTCTAAAAATGTTTCCCTGTTCTTATTTTCAGATAATTGCCATCATAGAAAATCCAAGAAAAACCACAAACTAATAAATTAGTTCAGAAAATGTCCCTGATTAGAGTTCCTATCCTCTAGCCATACCAATTAGAAATTGTACTTAAAACAGAGACCTGATTCATACTATCACAAAAGCTACAGATGTACATTTACTAGATTTAAATATCAACATAAATAACAAAATAATGAGTGTATAAAAGAAGTTGTAGAATGATAGATATATTTATATAAATGATAAAGTTAGCATTTTACTTAAATACAAAAAATTTGCATTTAAAAATGTTAAATGCAACAGTACTGAATATGTATAGATTAATATATAAAATTCAGATTGCTGTGTAACTTTGGGTAGTACTTTGGGTCCTAAGGGGACATTTCAGATATAAACCATAGCATCTTCCCATGTTATTAAACATTCTTTACAAAATAATTTTCATAATATAAGTAATACATGCTCATGGTAGTACATTCAAATAATAGAAAACTATATAGAGGTAAAAATTAAACTCTGAAGGGGTAGGAGTAGTGGGAGGGGCAGGGGAACAGAAAGAAGGGAAAGGAAAAATGATGAGAAATGGAAAAAATGGAAACAAAGTCTTTGTAAATAGGGAAGGGTGGAGGGGGTGAAGGGAGGGCTAGGAATAGGGAAAAAGTAAGAACCAAGATGCATCATGTAAAGGTACAAGTTCCCAATGAGAAATGTAAATGTGTGGTATACCTAAAATGTACCAATAAAAGAGTTTAAGAAAAAAAAATTAAACTCTGCTTATCCTGCCAACAGTCTATATGTACTCCTTAGAAGAATCTATTAATAACACATGTGTGCACAGCATGTGTGTGTGTGTATGTTTTGTGTCCTTTCAGATATTTTCTGTGTCTTTGCATAGAAATAGTTTTTCTACATAAATAGAATTATATTATCCAAATTGTTCTATTGGTGTAAATTTTTTTTTTTTGGTACCGGGGATTGAACTCGGGTCCTTAGCTTTCGAGGCAGGCGGTGGAACCACTGAGCTAAATCCCCGGCCCTGGTGTAAATTTTTGACATCTTTTCTCATCAGTATATGTAGATATCTACCTCAACCATTTTAGTAGCTATTATTTAAATTTACCAATCTCCTTTACATTGTTAGAGGAAAATAAACTTGGATCCATACATTTCCTATTTTACTAAAATACTTGGTAAATGAAAGGGTTAAATGTAAAATACAACCCCCCCCCACAAACTGCATATAAAGTACATGTTATAATAAGCACATCTGATTTTTACTTTTTATTCCCCAGGAGAGGAGATACGCATTTTAAATATGATATGAAACTTAAATTATAAAATGAAATACTTATATATCTTATTACATATCTTATACACATTTAAACTTCAAAAGCTAAAACCAAAGTACTGCAGTAAAGGAGTAAAAAAGTAAACCTTCTTTAAAGAACAAATTGGCAATATCAACATTCTAAATATTCTTAACCTTTCACTTAGGACTTCTAAGTCTTGGTCTTCATCCTGTATAATTAATTATGTAAAGAGATATGTATAAGGATATTTATTAAGGTGTTATTTGAATAGCAAGTTCTTCTTTTAAATACACGTAGTTGAGAAAAATAGCACATGAAAGTATTTCATGGAATTATTTGGGTTAACCACTAGATGTCATAATTGTTCTACAAAAATAAAGGCACAAGCAGATGTGTCCACTGAATACGGAAATTAAAAGGACTTCAGGGGCCGGAGACTTAGCTCAGTGGTTCTGCCACCTGCTCTGAAAGCATAAGGTCCTGAGTTCGATCCCCTGTACCAAAAAACCAAACAAACAAAAAGGACACTGGGGATTTAGCTCAGTGGTTTCGCTGTCTGCTGCATAAGCGCAAGGACCCAAGTTCGATCCCTGATACCAGGAAAAAACCCAAAAAAACCAAAAGGACTTCAGGTATATAGTCCTGCACTTTATAATAGGTGGTAGTTTACACATACCACTGAGTGCAGCGCTAAGACATGGATATATGGCTATATCATACAGTACTTTGCAAAACAATCTTTCCACAAAGTGATCTTTAAATTTTCTTTCTAAAGAAATCTAAAAGACTTGACATATGAAATTCTATAATTGAAGATTCATTTTAGGGAGCATAAAGAGTTTCCAGTCTTTGTGGGAGACATATTAAACTGTAAAACGTCTCTGGATGGAGTGATTGCTGAAGTATTATTTCTCAACAGTTCTAAAGATTCACTGTATTCTAAGTAAGAACAAGGCCCCATGTAAATGAAGCACAAACCAGATTCCTAGGAGAAGGGATGGGGTGCAGAGCAGATCACTCCCAGCTCTGGCACACATCTCCTGTCTCCTCAGGGCAGACATGGCTGATAACTGATGAAATACGCATCGATGAAATATGCACGGTTCTTCCAGTTCCAAGGCTCCCAGGTGCCCATTCCATACTCCCACTCTAGAACTAAAAAGTTAGAGCGGCATATTTACCTTAACAGGATGGAAGAACAGTAGTAGCTCTGGGCCGACTGAGGCCTGGGTCTTTGTAGTTTTTCCTCTACCTACTCTTGTTTCTGTTGATCACAGCAGAGCTTTTCAGTGGGCCCTCCCCCTAGGCTGTTAGATCAGAAGGTAAGTGTTATATCTCATTCTTATTTTCCTCTTAAAATCCTAGTATAAGTGGAAAGCAGGCCTTAAAACTACTGACTCAGTGACTTTATTTAAGACAGCCAGTTTAACCAGAAAATGAATGCCTATAGTTCCACTGATCCCTTGGAATCATAAAGTATTTTGAAAACATACTCATTATCCACAGCCAGATATGAGCATGGACTTGACATGTTTTCTCTAGGGAAATAATCCACCTACCAAGGAAGATTCTGATCCACAATATGACACTTGCTTTGGCTTCTCCAATCCTAGCCCCAACATTTGGTAAGAGTAGCTGAGAACTTCAAGAAAAATCCACTACATCCTCACAACCACACTGAGAGAGTAAGATGCATGTAACTGGTCTCAAATTACAGATGAGGAAACAGAAACAGGAACTGATTTGGACACCTACCCAAAGTTACTCAGCCAATAAGATAAAGACATGGAACTAGGGAGTCAATAGTCCCCTTCCATGTGCTCTCTACTGTATCCTACTTGGAAACAATATGAGAGGCACAGAGTGATGTCATGTATACAGTAAAACCTTGTTTTTGTGAGCATTTGTTCCAGAAATATGCTTGTAATCCAAAGCAATTGTATATTAAAGTGAATTTCCCCATAAAAAATAATGGAAACTCAGATGACTCATTTCATAACCCAAAAATATTCATATAAAAATGATTATAATATTGCAGTATAATACAAAATAATAAAGAAAAATAAAATTAATCTGCACTTACCTTTGAAAACCTTTGTGGCTGACGTGAGGGAGACAAACAAGGGTTATTGCACAGGACAACTTTCACTATCATTAATGGAATCACTGCTATTAATTCAATAGAATCTTTTTCTTTTCATGCATTTTTAACAAGGAACCTATCCACTGACACTTGCTTTTGCCTCCTTTTGAGGTTTTCCCAGAAATGTGATATTGCATTGTTTTTAAACAGATTCACTGCTTGCACTGCTACAGCCTTATTTGGGTCGTGCTTTTTACTATTTCCTGTACTTGACAAATCTCCCTAATCTCATTTGAAGTAAGGGATCACTCCACCTTTCTCTCCTCATCCTCTGCAGATGAGATATGCTCCATTACCTGAGGTATAGATAATTCTCATTTACCACAAGGTGTTAGGATTTCTGTAATTCTTATTCTGTTCTCTGTTAAAGCTAGCTTAAGACCACTGGCATAGTAGTTCCACTTTTAAGTCTTTCCTTACTTCACTTCAGCATTTATGGTTTTCTCAACCTTAGTGCCTGACAAGTTTTACAGGATAAAGGGGAGAGAAGTACCTAGGAATACTAGAGGAGAGAAAGAGTCATCTTTCTACTAAGATCAGGTTTTCTTCCGTGAATTTCTTTTATTACCCAACCAAGTTGTTCAGTGTTCCCCCTGGGAGTCTGAATGTAACTGATCTGGCCAAGTGTTAGAAAAACAATCAGAGTAGGTTCACTGTACTAAAAGGTCAGTATAATTCAGCTTCCTTAACACTTATCTCAACCACTGTTACAGGCTATTATCTTGTTATTTGTTTTACTAGAGGCAAATGAATGAGCCTTAAGATTAGCTATTTCCTCCTCCATCTTGGAAACCATCCACTGAATATCCTTCCTAAAGTTATGACCCCAGATATAGTTGGTTACATAAAAAAAAGGGTGTATTTTAAAAACAGCAATGGATTACTTACTTCTGATAACCATCTGATAATATAACCACTATGTACATTATAGTAATTTGACTGCAAGTGTATTTAACTTCTATTCAGATTAATTTGACTGCAATTGTATTTAATGCCTATTCTAAACTCCACGTCAGATCTGTGTTCAGTGCATTGTGTTTTGGTAACAAGAGCAGTCACCCACACCTACCAAAATTAGAACTCTACTCCCAGTCTAAGATGTTCCTCTCCCTCTTCCTTCAGATTAGGTTGTTTTACCACATTTGATAATCTTTCCAAAGGTTTTTTGTTTGTGGTACCAGGAATTGAACTCAGGACCTTGCACTTGTGGTACCACTGAGCTAAATCCCTGGGCCCTAATCTTTCCAAAGGAATCTGGGATCCAAAGGAACTAGATCTTTTCTGATATGTAAAAAAGAAAGCTTCAAATATCTCATAACATGAAAATAAATGTCCTTCAAGACTGGGTCCCTTATCAGGTTGCAATTAAGATAGTGGCCTGCATATATATATAGTCATCTAAAACTTTCACTGGTGTTGGGAAAGTCTGCTTCTTACATGGCATGCTACAAGGTTGGGGAATTGATCCCAGGTGTCGGTAGAGGCCTCAGTTCTGCCTGTGTTAACCATGCAGCTGTGCATGCCCTCACAACATGGTGGCAGGCTCCCCCAGAGTTTGTGGTACATGAGAGAACAAGGCCTAAACTACAATGCTGTTATGGCTCGTGTTTGAATGTACCCCCAAAGCCTCATGTGGATGAAGTGGCATTTTCTTTTCCAGAGGTGGCTGAATCTGGAATGTGTGATGCTGGGATTAAGGGTGTGTGTGCGATTACTAAACCACTACACCTGAGTGCCTGGCTTGGCAGCACCCTAATCCCAGTAGTCTGGGTGGGATAAAGGAGGGAGAAAGACTCTGTTAAAACCTTGTTGCTTTTGCTACCTTCTGACTGCCATGAACTGTTTCTCCTCTGGAAGGCCTGTCTGCCATGCTACCCTGACTTCAAGCCAGCTGATTATGGACTGAAACTTCTACAAACTGCGAGCTAAATAAACCTTTCTCCCTTTAACTCTGAGTTTTGGGTATTTTGTCTTAGCAATGACAGAAAAGTAATTGATACAAATGGCTTCCTTTTATGACCTATAACGGTGATGGTGAACCTTTTAGAGCTTTCAAGGATAACAAACAGCCTGCTGCAGCACGCATGCCATAGGTTCGCCACCACTGACCTATAACTTGGAAGTCACATATCATTATTTCTACAAAATGAAGGAAAAACAGAACCAGGTAACATAGATGAGCACTTTCCAATGGAGGACAGTATCACAGTGGACATGAATACCAAGAGGAAGGATTACTGGAGGCCACCTTAGAGGGTAGCTACCATGTTTGTTATGCCACTTTTCATCATACCGGAAACAGAAATTCCTTGAATAAGGAATGTGTCTAATTTAATATTCAGGCCCAGTGGAGAGTCTTGATTTCCTGCAAGGCAATATGTCGCAAGGTGAAAAAAAGACACAGAAACAAGACTTAAATAGATATCAAGGAACTGGAATGGGCCATGCCAAACTTGTGGTGATGAGGCCAAGCATGTGGTGAAGACCACAAGCAACCAGGTCTATCGGAGTTTGATCACATGGGGATATGTGGGTAAGAGCAAGGTGGAGGGACTCATGTGGCATCTGGTGATGTCAGCTGACACAGGCCAGGCTTGTAGAGAGGAGGATTGGGCATGCTCGGAGAAGGAGCAGAGCTGACCAAAGGTCAGTGAGGGTTAACTAGTAAGTTACTGAGAACAGGGGATGGGCAGCTCTGTGGATGGAATGTGAATTGGAGCCACATGGTCATCAGCTGCAGTGTTAGCTCACTCGGAGCCCTGTAGCTTCACAGATCAGGACTGAGATCTCCACAGCAGCCATTGCTGTGGAAGCTAAACTAGCCCTCACCGCCATCTGGCCTGCTCTTGTGAGTCATGTAGGCTTTGGTCCAGCTCCGAGTACATTATAGGCATTTACGGGGGGGGGGGGGGGATGCCTGCTCCATATTACAGCCTGCTCTGACTCTGGTCAGGGTGGTCTGCCACTGTTTAGTTATAGTAGAGGGACAGTGTGACAGAATAGGGGTATTATTGAATTTGAATTCTTTTTTATACAGTCTTGTGAGATATCATTAATGTCAATAATCACTAAGAGTTTGAAACATTTTATATAATATTTATGTCTCTGTGCTATTCCAGGCAGTCTGCTTTTCTGGCCCAATATTCTTTGATGAACTCCTGTTCGTACTACTGCACAAGATCTTTTGTTCAGAATTAAAGTAAGAGCTTATACTCTGTTCTGAGGGACCAGTTGCTGAATGATGTAAAGTATAAGAGGAACTAGGTCAGTTGAATTTTACCAGGATCATTCTGTTGCCTACACAGGACGGGTTCGTGGGGGGAGATATAGCAATACTAGAGATAGGGAGATCTGCTGTCTTACTTTTCTCCCATTGCTGAGAAAAAATACCCGACACCCAAAGTTACAGGCAGAAAGGTTTATTTGCCTTACGGTTTGTAGAGGTTTCAGGCCATAATCGGTTGGCTCCAAGGCAGGATGGCAGAGGAGCAATAGTTCATGGCAGAAAGATGGTAGCAAACCAACAAGGGACCTTAACAGCATCTCCCTGCCCCTGTTATCTTAGTCAGACTACTTAGGGTAGGTAGCATTCACACCTTTAAGCGTCGGCCTAGCACTGCACCATGAATCAATCACACACTGTAGATTCAGCCACCTCCAAAATAGCCTATGACCACTTGAGGCTTTGCGGGTACAGCTAGACACAAACCATAATACCTGCTAAGAGGCTGCTTCAGATAGTCCCTTCATCAGATCAAGTTTTACAACGCAGTATTTGCTATGATTTCTAACTTTCTCATCAATTAACCTGAAGCTTTGCAAATTAATCTAGCCAAAGCAGTAATGTGTTGATAAACAGAGAAAGGCAAAACCCTAACTTGTAACATTTATGAACTTCTGGAGCATGAATTTCTACCATGGCCAGTTTCAAGCTACCAACATGCCATCACTGCACATGGTACTGGGAAGAGATGGGCACAGTTGGTTTTTATGGGCCAGTGACTACCTGGCTCCAGCACTTCATTGCTATCTTTGCACTCTTAAAGCAGGAGTAGCTAGTTAGATGAGGACTTAAAAGCTGCTTTCACTAAAAAGCACTGACTCTTCATTTGGAACTACAGATGAATGGGTAATGAAAATCAGGATAAAGCTTGGCATCTCTGCCTTCATTTTGTTCCCTTTATTACCTTAAACTTTTGGTCAGATTCTTACTGAGCTCTACACATGGGCATGTTAATCACAGAAGGACTGTCTCTTTAAAAATGGACGATACAAGGTCTACTACCCCTAATTTTTGTTTTTCAAATGGTTTCACTATGTAGTTCAGGGTGGCCTTTAACTCCTGGTGATCAGTCCTCCTGCCTCAGCCTCCCAAGTGCTGGGATTACAGGCATGAGCCACCCAGCCCTTATTATCCCTATATTTACCTAAACTCTCTCCTCCCCTTCCAAGACTAAGGATATGAGGATAACTAAGGTATTCTCAAGATTTGCAAGGACATACTATGTCCTGTTCCAGACTCCCTAGGGTGGCACCTAGAAATCTCCACTCATTGCCCTAACTCCAGTCACCCTGGGCTCCACAACTGAGGCTGCCCTCCCAGCCCCAAGCAGGAGCAACTATCTCAGGAACTGGATTGCATCCTCACAAAATAGGACTTCTCTGGAGCCATCTTACCAAGCTAGAACTGAAATAATGATCAACAAGACTCTACCCGCCACAGCACCCCAATAAAAGCTGACCCTTTCTCTTTGTTAACTGGCCAGCCTGGTCTTGTCAGTGCTATCCTTCTTCAGTTCTTCTTCCCTTTAAGATGAACTTCCTTCCCCATTTTCTTTCCTTCTCAATCAAAAGTTTTGCCAGCATTCCTTTTCTTGGCTTGTTTTCATTTTCTCCTATCACCAGGGAGAAAGACCCCATGTATGAAGGATTCCATGTACAGTATCAAGAGGAACAGGTCAGCAGAGTGGGAACACGAGGGATGAACTGAGTCAAAGCCCTCTTTCACATGGCTATGGATGGTGAAGATGAAATTCCTAGACACCTACTCTCCCTAGAGGAGGGCTGCCAGGATCTGCTTTCATCAAAATTAGTTTTCTCTCTATCAATGTCTTCTAATTCTACCATTTTTATACTTTAAGAATGAGCTTTTTCTTCCCTATTTATCAGTATTCCCTATTTATTCAACAAGTTATAACCTACTACATACATTTGTTTTTTGAGACAGAATCTTGCTATGTAGCCAGACGGGCCTTGAATTGGCAATTCTCCTCAGTCTCTCAAGGGGTGATACAAGAGTGTGCCACCTTGCCTTGCCTTAATTGTTTTGATGCTCAAATTGTTCCAGATTTGGCCAGTGGGAGCTTTCAAACTGGCAGCTGTAATCTGATAAGCCTCCATAATTCTTGGGGCACTTCCTCACTTTTTGGCAGAACAAGATATGCTGGGCTCATTTGTACTTCCCCTGCCCCAGCACTGTAACTAGTCCTTTTCGTAAGGAGCTCCATGCAGGGTGCATTTTAAAAAACCGATCTTAGATGATTGCAAATAGTGTGTATTTCTCACTTCTGGTTGATAAATCAGTTTCCTATGAATTTGAACAGCATGAAAAGATTCTCCAGCATTTAATCACTTGTCGTGAACCTGTAGATGAGGGACTCTGGATTATTGTGCTTTCGTTTAATCAGTTGGGGATAGCCAAATTGAAGTAGTTTCTCATTTCCAGAGCAACACTGGCTCTACCATCTAATACACTATAATAGAACTATGGGTTTTAGTGAGGGCTGAATGTGAGAAATGCCTCTAGATGGATATAATCCCAAACTAAAACCTCATCACAGGTTTAAAAAAAATGGTGAAGTGACTTGTCACTTTTCCTGGTAACCTCAAGCTTTGAAGACTAAGAAAAGGTCCCCTACTTGAGAACCTCCAAACTCCAAGATCATAGAGCATTTAAAATTCACTGATGAAGCAAATCTGGACTAAAGTCCTTTTTTGAGGACTAGGAAAACATTCTAGTGAACTCCTAGGACCACTCTTAGAAATGGATAAAGTATCTTGATCTTTCTAGATAAATAATTCCACATTTTCTATTTCCTTTCTAGTTCTTATTCCATAGGACTTTAAATGAGACTGTGTTTTTTCTACTTACATACACACCTGAGTAACACTTCTAAAAATATTTTACCTTAAAGCTAAGAAAAGAACAAAAACAGGAACTTGTAAAAATACATCTTTTAATAAACATCAAGAATTACAGTACACTTTTATCGAGGTTTTACCTTGCAGTTTACAGCAAACATACTATCCTTTATAGTGTATATGTACAAGTAAAATAAGCTCAGAATTTCATTTTTTTTTTTAAATTGTTTTCCAAGGCTGGATAAACCAAAGCTGGTGCACCATACCACATTTAAGGTTGTTTTTCAAGCTGGCTTCTGTAAAAGGTTTTTAACAACAAAAAGTTATCCCCAATCACAATGATAGCCTGATTAGTGCTCAAGAACCATTAGAAAGAACTGTAAATACTTGTTTTCCTTTGATGGTTTAAAAAAACAGCCACTGATAGCAAATTTGAAACACTAAGACAATAAGAAAACAGCTGTTTCTTATGCCATGTGAATCCATAACAAATACTAATTTGAGGCTACAGATTATGAAGTGTAGAAAAGCTCAATGTTTATATGAGTAGTTATCACATATAAGAACTAAAAACTGCCTAATATCTCAATGGCACATTCTTTTTCTTTAACATTGTTTATGCAAAGACCAAGGGATGGTGGAATTCTTGATCCTTCTGAACAAAATTTTAGTGAGAAGGGACTAAATTACTCAAGTGGGAAAGTTAACATTAATCTCAAAATTCTACCTGTCTTGGAATGATCAAGACTCAGCTACATCTGAGAAGAACAAAAAGAATTACAACTGAAAATTGGAATCTATAAATGAAAAACAGCCTTTCATGCATTCTATGGATGGCATTTAAAAATTATGCAACTACATTTATTTTCTATTTACATAAAGTAGTGTTGGAATTAGAAAAAAGTAATATATATATATATATATATATATATATATACCAGAATCATATTCAGATTTGTAAAAGAGGCATAATCTGCTTATTATACAATTAGCTATTTGTAAAATCTGTAACAAAAGAAAGTCCTTATGGACATAATATGAATATGTAGCTAATTACTCCAACTAAATAAGCAGCTCAAATTCATAAGGGCAAAGACCCTAAATCCCTGAATCTCGAAGTGTTATCTCAGTGTTGACATAGTTACACCTAACTGATACCACCTCAGGATACAGATTTTAAAAACTCATCCCTCTTTAATACATCATTATACTTTTAGAGGTGGAAAAGGTACAATTTCTCTACCCCTTTTACCCAGCCTCTTGATTCTGATAATGTTATTAGAGCACATAGGCAAAGGGAGATACCATAAGAATCTGATGAATTCAAGTACAGTGAATTTCTAAGGTCCAGGATATTTCTGGTGTTATACAATTAGTCTGTCAGAAAGTCACCATTCTGGTTGAAATGTATTCCTGGATGAATGACTGAGAAATTGGTATCAGCTGCCAATGAAGTCAGCTTGTTCACTAGTCATCAGATAATAGTTTGATTATTTGATCTTGTCTATTAGATTAAAATTTCTTCATGGATGGGACCCGATCCCCTACTTTTCCTGTATCCTCCAAACCACCTACTAAAGTGGCAGGCCAAGATAAATGCTCAAGACAGTAATCCGTGATGGGGGAGGAAGTGAATTAAGGGTCAATGTGGTTATGGTAAAGCTATCTTCTTACTTCACCCAAACAGCAGTCATCAGAGTGAATCACTTCTGTTGTACTGAAGAACAGATTCTTGTCCCCAAGCACCTATGTCTAAAGAGAACAAACCATTAAGTCTGAACAATTTCTCTTAGCTCCTAAGAGATTGTATGTGTGCATGAGTACTGCCTGATAGATGGTATCTAGAGTAACAAGTTTTTCTGCCTCAGAGGAAGCACAAATTAGTCACATGGCACATTTTAACTCCAACAATACAATTTATGGAATCATTAAAATTATTTAAATGTTATCCACAATAGATACTTAAATATTAGTCTTATTCTGACTTCACTTAAAATGCATTTTACTTTTACACTAGCATGAGGTAGAAGATAAGGAACTCACAAAAAAAAAAGAAAGTAATTTTCAAATTACTGAAGCTTATTCAATACAGTTAGCTCCAAAAGAGAGAAAACAAGTTACAGCCATAGCTGCTAGATTATTGACTAGTGTTAAAATATTACCCCTAGCTGAAAGAAATTTCTTATATTTAAAGTAGCCTCTTTTTCCAGTGTCAAGTATTACAGAAAAAGGACAAAGCACAATCTGAAATATTCATAAAGATTGTACACAACAGCTTCTCTTAGCCATCATTCTTTACCATATTATTTTAAACCACACACAGGCTGTTTCCCTTAAATAACTGATCAGATATCAAAGAGGCTAAAAATCCTTCCAATACAAGAAGCAAGAGAGAAGAAATGTTTTACATTTAAAAATAATGTAATTTACTCCTCATAAAAACTAGCAGCACTTCATTCTACCAGGACATACAAATTTGGATTTGTTGACTCTCAGAACAAAGGAAAATGTACAGAGGCTCAAAAAGGCTCTTTATACAAGGGGAATGTGAGAGGCTACAAGAAATTTGTAAAACAATTAACTATCTTCTCAATTAGGTAGTGTGTGAAACGACTGGAATGTCAATTTCAATGGCAGAGAGGCGGGAACGTGCTGAATAGGGCTGGGAGTAACTGTGCATACTGGGAGGATGGGAATACAGAGGCTGCCAGAAAGGAGAAGGCAAAGATTTGCACGCACAATACCAAATAAACAGTAAGAGGGAAGTCATAAACAGGCCCCCCGCACTGGCGATGGTGACAAAAACTGCATAATCAAACGTGAAAACTGGTTCAAACTTCCTGTTCAGATGGCTGTTATAAAAGATGACCCAGATGGATGGAGAGAGGCTCACAGTACCTGCCAGAAAAAACAGTAGCCCAGCCACCAAGTGACAGCCTGCACTATTGACCAGACACTTGGCCAGTTTGATGTTAGGCACAGAGGACCTGAAGGCCGTGTTACACATTCCAATCAGGCAGAGCAGCAAGGCACCCACTGCAATCAAGATGCTGAGGGGCAGGGCAAACTGGAGGACACGCAGGTCCAGCTGGTCAACGGATGAGTACCAAGTAGTGTCGTACATCAGGCAGTCACTGCTTCCATCATACCGGGCACACTTCACCCATAGACCTGTGTAAACAGTCAAGTTCTTCTCATTTCTGTTGAATGTGATCAGTCGTAATTTTCTCCAGTTAGGAAGCAAAGTTCCCGCAAAGAGGCCTGCGACTGAGGCGATTCCACACAAGAAGGAGAGGACTGTGGCTGCGTGGACATCTCTACAGCCCATGGCAGGCAGCCTTGTGCAGAACCGTGAGACTAGGGAGTGACACACAAGAGGACACATCATGAAGGGACAACAGTAGAGCACAGCAGGACAGGTAGTACCAATGAGACAAAAACCTCCAATGATAAAGCCAATGCATAAAGGCAAACTCCTTTGTACAGAGGGAAACTGTCCGTACAGTATAAACACACATGTGACCCCAGAGCTCAGGTGCATGCACATTCACTTGGTTATCAATGTCACAATTTTTTAGCCATCAGTGTTTTTCTTCATTTAATTAGAAAAACCAACAAAATAATGTAAAATTCTCTCAATACCGCACTTAAAATTTCCTTGGTTGTCACTAATTGTTCATCTAGTACACATATATAGTACTGATCACTTATATGTACCAAGTACTCAGATACATAAAAAGGTCCAGAGCACTCAATTATTGGCTGCAAGCATCATGAATTCAGCCTCAAATATTCACATAGTGAAAAATGAGACTAGGCAGCAGAGAAATATGTATCTAAGCTTGGCAACTCTGATTAATTTCAACAATGATTAAGAAATCAATTATGTGTTGATTCTTCTGTTTTCAATTAATGGCTATATGTTACTCATTGGACATACTCTACCTCATTAAGAGTGGCTAATGTATCAAATTAGTATGTATCAAAGCTATAAAATTTATACTTATATATTCATATATTTCTATTTACATATTTTAATAGCAATGGAAAAATACATAATTTGTCATATAAAAATTCCTTATAAGGGACTGGCAATGTGCAGAGCCTAGAATGCACTCTGGTCAATTTGGCAAGCACATGGTGGGTGAATCTTTGAGGTGGACCATGCATGTAAACATGTGAACATGGCTGCTCTGCCCTTTCACAGTGGCCCACTCTCACACTGTAGACTATTCTTTTCCTACTTTTACGTGTGGCCCAAACTCACTCTGCAAATCATGTTTCTTTCCTTATCTTTAATAAAAGCAAAACCTTGCTACCTTTTGTGCTTGTTTTACCCAATTCTTTGTTCAAGATAAGAACCTAGAAACCAACTCTGGAAAGAGACCCAAGCACCCTAAAATCCTGTAACATATCTTAGCAAAGTCAGCCAGGAGCAAGTAAGGTCCTTTGGGCACAATTTTTGGTTTGTTTCTCTCTCTCTGAAGTCTATGACTCTTTTTTTTTTTTTTTTAATCTTTCTTGTTCTCGATTACTCACTGCAGGTACAAGTTAGTAAAAAGCACTCAGAAAGCCTGTTATAAACCCAGTCACAGAACAGGTCAGATTCATGCATGCAACCGAGATTTCAGTATGCTTTTTTGTCCTAATGTTTCCATTCTCCATGATACTTTGCTCAACTTTTTCACTCTTCTCGGAAAATTAGTTACATATTTGTAATTTGGTCTCCTGCTCAAAGTCACGAAGTCACTGAGGCCAAACCCTTTTCCCCAGGGATCTCTGCTCTCAAAAAAGCAGCTTATAGCTCTTACTGGGTCATTGATATTAGGAAAAGACAAAAAGCTAAATATCTATACAAACTCCAAATAAGCCTTTCTGGTGCTATATGCAGCAATCCGAAAAAAGGGAGCTTGCTGACTATCCAGCAATCACCCATTAAACACAAGCAGAAAATTCTACAATTCCTAGAGGCAGTCCATCTTTCTAAGCAGGTTGCTGTCATTCATGGCAAAGGACACCAAGGAGACATGTCTAAAGTCTCTTTAGGAAATCAAAAGGCTGATAAAGAGGCAAAAAGGAAAGCCTTATAGCCCTTCAGGACCCCTAGCCTTATTCCCAGTTCCTGAAGATCCATTAAACTGGTCCTTTCTTAAGGGAAGCAGTGGAAAGCTATAAAATTCCTACATGGGAAATGGTCACTAAAATTTTCACAGCACTAAGACTCTACTCCTATGAACCTCCGGAAGACCTGAGGCTCCTCTCCAAAATGAAGGACTCCAGTGCTGCTCTGGGTGCAGATAAGCAGTCACTAATGACTCCTAATTCACCACAGCTTAAAAGGGTACCAGTATTGAGACTCCTGATTTTTAATTAGATTCATAATATGGGTAATCTTACTAAAGCTATGACTCTCAGGCTCTCAATAATTTATCTGACATCCCATTTTGCCATACTTTCTCCTCCACAGGAACTGTGGAAATCTGACCTGCTCCTTCTCATATTTGGGCTCTATATGCATAACCTAATAGTAAAGTAACTCTTGACAAATTCACCAAGCTTTCTCCCATCAAACAGGCATCTCAACAGGCTTTCACATGTAGACACTAATTCTTTCTGTCTTCTGACAGGTTTTTTCCCCCTTCAACCTAGCTCATAAGCCATAACACCCCAAGGTAGTTGAAGAGCACATAATCCCCAGTAGGTAAAGGGGTTACAGCCCTGTTCAGCAGGAAGTAGTTAGGAAGAGAGACCTCCACCCCCTCAGCATTCCATAAAGAACTACAGGGATCTGTTTCTGAGAAATGAGGCAGCAGATTAGAGCAGGGTAGACTGGCTGGGGAAGTAGGCACAATCTGTGAACTGCAAAGTTCCAGGGCACATGTGTAGAACAGTTCCCAAAACCCTGCACATGGACTACTTATGTGAACTTGAGAAGTTTTGAACAGGATGACCTAGACCTGTGGTCAGCCCGAAGAGTTGGAGATGAAAAAAAGAGTTGCTACTGAACTCTCTGCTGTGTTCTTTCACATAATCCACTCTCATGCTGTAGAGTATACTTCTTTTCCTTTTATTTGGCCCAGGCCCAATCTTCAGAGTACGTTTCTTTTCCTATCTTTAATAAACATAAAATTTCACTATCTTAAAAAAATATGTGAGCTTGTTTCCATTTAGGAGGCAGGTTGACCTTATAGTCTAGGACGCCAATTCCCATCATGACTATGATTTACAAAATGAGCAGGTCAGCTATATCTTCTGACCTTCAAATTTCTAATCAGTAAAATATCCCTAAGGCAGCTGTGAGAAGATGAGTAAATCAGAGTATAGTCAGAAATTTAAATTTGTAGTGATCATTAGTAATTTACTTTCTTCAGGTAGTAACATGCTTTTCTTCTGTATTCTCAGCAAATAACCAGATGATCACAGTCATATAATAAGAGTGCATTCTCTTTGGAATACTTATGACCAAACTAAAAAAGACTTTCAAAATGACCACTTCCATTTGTCATTTGAATATTCCATAGTGATTTTCAAAGTAGAAGGATAAAATCTGGTACACAATTAAATGTTAACAAAGATATCACTCTGAATAAAAATATTTTCAAAAGGATGTATTTTCTATGGTTTGGAAAGACTGGAGCAGGAATAGTGGCCAAGAACTTTAGGAACTCTTAAACCCATTACAATTGTTTTCAGGGACAATTTCAAAGAACAGATATAAAAGAACATGTCTCATAGCAGCTAAGTTAATTCTTGATAGCAACTCTGGCAGTTCCTTCTACATATAATTTGGGTTTTCTTAAAAACCATTAAGTCATCAATAATCATACTCACAGGAGATCTGTTCTATAATTTTGTTGAAGAGCAGTAAAAAAAAAAAAAGTATTGTCATCAAGTGTGGTAGCAGGGGGAAAGGAAATAAGATATAATCAAAGGATATACTTACCCTTTAAAGTACCTGACAGTTCTAAAACAGGTTTATTTAATTTAGAAGAAACACACAGGAGAGATGATATGGGCCTAGAGACAAAGGAAAACGGCCCAAATTAGTAGTCCTCAAAAAACTCAATTTGAATTCAAATGGAATTAAAAAATAATTAGCAATTGCTTAAAATTAATAAAATGCTAAAACCAAAAAAGGCAGAAAGTTTTTAAAGAGACAGTTTATGATAGGGGTATAAGCTCAGTGGTAGAGCACTTGCCTAGCATGCACAAGCACAAGGCACAACGTTGGATGCCCAACACTGCTAAAAAAGAAAGAATAAAAAGAAAAAAACATTTCAATCCTTGGTACCAAAAAAAGAAAAGAAAAGAAAAATCAAGAGTAGCCTATTAAACATATGCACTGTTATAAGATAAGGAAGAAAAAATAACTCATTTTGGGATTTGAGAAGACAGCAGAATCAAGGACAAAAATCACTTTATTGTCTTGGAAATATATGCTCAGTATTCAGTGAATTTTTAAAGATCCTTTCAGGTCGAGAATTTAGCTCAGTGGTGCTGATGCCTGCCTCACAAGTACAAGGTCCTGAGTTCGATGCCCGGTACCAAAAAAAAAAAAATTCCTTTCCACGACAATGGTGAAAGAATAAGAAGAAAGAGGAAACTATACTTGTCTTGGAAGTAAAAGAAATACAGTGCCTTTTTAAAATACTGTAATTTATTATTTTTTTTCTTTTTGCGGTACCGAGGATCGAACTCGGGGCCTTGTGCTTGCAAGGCGGCGACATCACTGAGCTAAATCCCCGGCCCTAAAATACTGTACTTTAAAAAAGTATATTGAGAACAAAACCAGGCAAAGCTAATCTGCACTACTATGTGTGCCTAAAGCTTTCAACTAGAGCGCTTTGTTTACAGTACTACCAATGCCTCAACCTGCCATTTTAAGATGTTTCCACAACTATAAACACCAGGAACTTCCTCTTCAACTACTATTTATCTCAGGGAATACAAGTATGAAAACTTTGCCAGGTGTGGTGGTGTGCATCTGTAAACCCAGGTACTGCAGAGGCTGAGGAGGAGGATCACAAGTTTGAGTGAGATCAGACTAACCAATTTAGTGAGACCCTGCCTAAAAAAAGAAAGAAAGAAAGAAAGAAAGGAACAAAGAAAACGTAAATGCTTAAGAGCTTCCTGGATTAAGGCGTTTGTCATTTGTCCCATTATGGTTTTATGCAGAATATTGTTTGCAGAGATTTCGATCAAGCCTGCCCCCGCCAAGGTATAATTCTTGAGTTGTTATCAAGCTCAATTGCTTACTCTGAAATTAAAGGAAATCACTTTATAATAAATCAGACACAACAGGGTCTCTGGGCAATCATTTTGAGTGAGCTCTAACGTTCTTTCCAAAGCCTGGAACACAGAAGCCGGGCTTCGGAGAAGGGCAAAGCTGGCTCCCTGGGGAACAGCACCCCACGCCCGCCATCTCTTCCTCTCTGAGCTGCGTCTTCAGGACAAACTGGGCAGAAGGGAGGGGGCGGGTGGCAGCCCTCCCGTCGGCGCCAATGCAGAGACTGCAACGCGACGATCTCCGCGCCCAGCCCAGCCCAGCCCGTGCCCGCCTCACAGACGGGGCCGAAGGGAAAGCGGGTCAACGTTAGACAACCAGCATCAGCTGGTTTTCAAAAATAGCAACTCGCGGCTCCGCACCGCACGCTCCCGCCGGCCCAGCTCCCGGCGCTCAGCTCTCCAGCAATGCACCTCGACATTTCCACACTCGCCTGTACGAAATAATTTTTGTAAAGCTGTATCAAAGACCTCGTCCAATGTACACGTCACCGAGCGCAGTCAGCGTTTTTCAATGACCCTAGTTCCCCGTCGATTTAGCTAACTGCACAGAAAATCCTCAACTACTCCCACAAGTCTCAGAGATGGGAGGGCTCTGGACTGCACCTACCTGCGCCTCACAGCCAGAGCATCTCTCTCGCCCACACAGTGGAGTCTGTCGGAGAGTTTCCCTCCGCGTCCCGGAAGTGCGTTTCCAGCGAGGATACGCACCAGAGGCTTCTGGGAGCACAGGCGGACTCGCTCGCGTCTTGCAAGAGAAGGACCGGGTGTCTGGACTACAGTTCCCAGAAGCCACCGGGGCTCCGGCGCCGGCCGAATCCAGCGCTCTCACCCCGCCCAGCCACCCTTTCTCCAGGGTCCGCTGGTACGTCGTGTTTGCTCTAGGTTTAGCTTCTCGGTTTTAACCGTGTACATCCAGAGGTAGCGAATCACTCTGCTTTAAGTATCCATAAATGTTTCCTATTAAATGTGATTGGCCCATAGAAGTTTAGCAGAAATTCTCAAATCCGAACTTCCGCTCGCCCCTCCTCATTTTACTAGGCAGGAGTGGAGTAGAGCCCAAACTCCAGAGGCAGAGGGGCCTGGGTTTGATGAAGCTCTGGCATGTACTGGTTGGGTGGCCCCAGGCAAGTTACTTCTCTGTTACCTCTCTGTCTGAGGTTATCTGGAAAATGAGGGATAATAAGATTGCCTACACCATATGGCTGTCTCCTGTGCATAGAGCTACGGTATTTATTAGATATTTCAACTTCTCTGCCACACAGTTTCAACTGTTCTATCCCTTTTGCTCTGGGCGTCTCTTAAATGTGAAGTCTTATACTTGAGAATATCTGAATTAAACTAAACGTAACATTAATTAAACTACGTAACACTGATATGGCTTTTTTTTTTTAAGGTTGAAATGTTATACATATTACTTGCAAACGGTCGAAAACACAAACGGAGATAGACACAGCAAATGTTGAGAGCTGTTGAGTTTAAAAGTAAGTGGCGGTTCACTGCACTGCTCCTTTAATTTTCTGTGGCTTTAAAGATTTTCCAAATTTAAAAAATCATAGTTTACAAAAGTAAAGAATCGCACCAATCCCTATCCCCCTCTACCCCTATATAACTCTGGACAAGTTAACCTCATAGTCAGACTATGTAGAGAAGTTTACAACAGTGAGCAAACGTAATAGGGACTGGATGCTTTAATATTTGTTTTGTGTTACTCTAGTAGCAATGGGACTACTACTCAGAAAAAGGGAAAAAGGTCTATTATCTCTCCTACTACTATCCCCTTTGTCGTTTACCATATTGTACACAGAACGAATAAGGTTCTCTAAGGTGAGAAGCAATTCCAGAACCAGCCAGTGAAAGCACCTGAGGCCTAGACTCTAGGCTAGTTGGGGCAATAGCAGATGGGGCACAGCATTGTGGCACAGGATAATCACTTTGCTCTAAACTTCAGTTCTCCTGGCTTTAAAACTGAATTGGATGAAACAATTGTGTACCAAATAACTTCATAATTTACTTCTCTATCATTGATAACTGCTACTTGATTAGCAGTCTGTGGCTGGAATGTAATAAACAACACAGAAAGGAAGGGAAGCTATCCCTATTGCTAGGTTTATTGACCAAGGTGGGTTCATCTTGGTCAAGAACAGTAGGATTCATGCCCACTGGGGTTCAGTGATTACTGGAATATAATTATCAAAATGACTTGGGCTTTCCCGTTTTTCTCACCAGAGCTCCTTTAAGGAGTAAGTCATATCCTAGAGCAGATTGACCACAATCTACCTTTTACCACCAAAATTCTATAGATTCCCATCTGGTCACTGTATTACTTTTCTATTGCAGTAGTAAGAAATTACCACAAATTGTGACGCTTAAAAACACCATAAAATTATCTTTTACTTCTGAAGGTCAGAAGTCTGACGCAGGTCTCACTAGGATAAAATCAAATATCAACAGGGCTGGGATATTGTGTGTGTGTGTGTGTTTGGAGTGTCCTGGGGAGAACTTGTCTTTTCTTTCCCAGCTTCCTAAAGATGCCTGCATTTCCTGGCAGGGAGTCCCATTCTGTCTTCAGAACCAGCAATGGCTGATCAAGTCCTTATATCACATCACGCTGACACTTCTGCCTCCCTCTTCCATCTTTTAAGAACCTTGTGTGCCCAGCCACGTAATCTAGGATATCTCTGTTTTATAGTCATGAGATTAGCAATTTTAATCCCATCCAGAACCTTTTCCTGTTGCCATGTAACATGGCATATTCAGAGACTCCAGAATGAGAATATAAACATCTTTAGGAGACTATTATTCTACCACTAATAACCTCTTCCTGGCTGAATCCAAAGGCCTCTTTTTTTTCCTAATTCTTGTCTACCTTCAGATGCCTATTGTGTGATTTGGACCATCTCTTTTTTCCTAAACTCTTTTTTCTTTGGATTTGGGAATGCCAAGATTTCTATGTCTAGTTTATCCAGTAGTTTTTTGTTAACTTGTTGTTTTCACTTTCTCCAAGGTAATTATCCAAAAGGTTGGTCCTTCCCTCCCTTTCCCAATTAATAAACTTCCTCAGAGGGCAACTTGTTTTCTGTCTCCCCGAATCTGCCTCTTTGGATCAGGCTTTCCATGACTTTAGGATGATTTGTAATTATCAGATCATATGGTTGACATCTATTATTTTAACTCCAGCATTTTCCCAATACAAATTACAACTGTATCCCTTAGATTTTCCACCATTCCTTATTTCATCAGTGGTTTCACTTTCTCTTTGGTATTTTCTTGATTCTTCCTTACTCCTTGTTCACTACAACAAATTGTCAATATCCTATTTGCACCATTGCATTAACACATCAGGATACGTATAACAATTTCCTTCCATATATATTAAAGTAAGAATAAGATATCATTGACTGTTTATTATGTACCAAGCACTTGGTTCATTTTCATGGATCATCTAATTCCAATAACCTTGTATTACTGACAAAGAAACTGGGATGTAGGGTGCTAAATAATTGGCCCCAAATTGAGAAGTGGTAATTGTGGGCCTTCCTAAAAGTCATGTCACTGATCAGAACACAGGCCTGTCTCCTTACTTTGAATTTCTCCTTTAATACTTTACATTTTCTGAATATTCATTGAAGCTATTCTTGAATGTGAATGATCTCCTACTATCCCTTTTGCCCATCCAAATCTTATTTACATTTCCTTTTCTCAATACTGGTGACTTCTCTAAATTGTGTGCAACCCATCAACTCCAACCTGTAAACTAATTTGTACATTTTGCTCCCTTTTTATGTGTTAGTCATATCTCACCAAAGTATTTCTAAGTCTGTAGGTGAATTATAACAAATATAGATTAATGCAGGGGGAACCCCCATATAGTAATTTGTAGAGGAGCTTGTTAAGAATAATGGATAATATAATCTACTAAAGGGAAAATGTACTATTACTACTACTTGGGAAATGTAGAGTGAAAAACAGAAAAGTGTTATAGGCCGAACTGTTTCCTCAGCAAATTCATATCTTGACATCATGAAACACAGCCCCTCAGACTCTAACCTTACTGGAGACAAGTTCTTTACAGGGATAATCACATGATGGTGCACACCTGTAGTCCCAGCACTTGGGAGGCTGAGGCAGGAGGATCACTGTGCATTTATTTGAAACCAGCCTAGGCCACATAGTGAGTTCAAGGCCAGTCTGAACTACACAGTAAGACCCAGTCTCCAAAAAGCCCCCCAAAAACAAAAAAATGAGGTCATTAGGTTAGGTCCTTAACCAATGACTATTTATAAAAAGGGGAAATTTGAGCTGACTGTGGTGACACATGCTTATAATCCCAGCATTCTAGGAGGCTGAAACAGGAAGATCCCAAATTTCAGCCCGGCCCGGGCAATTTAGCAACTTACTGAGACCTTGTCACAAAATAAAAAATAAAAAAGTCTAGGGACATAGCTCAGTTTGAAGGTCCTAAGTTCAATCGCCTGTACCACAAAAAGGGGGGAAGAATGGGAAACAGTCATCACACAGGAAGGCTGAGAAGATGCCATGTCAATATTTTAAGGCAGAGATTGGGTTACAACCACAAGCAAGCCAAGGGATACCAAATATTGCCAACAAATCCTCAGAAACCAAGCTGCAAGCACCGGAGAACCTCACAGCTCTCAGAAGCACCCAGCCCTGCCTATATCTTGATCTCAGATTACAGCCTCCTGAGCCATAAAATAGTTTGTTGTTTAAGCCACCCAGTTTGTGATGTTTTGTTATGGAAGCTCCAGAAAATTAATAAAGTAACACAAAGTTCTGAATACGTTCAACAGAAAGTTATGATTTTAAAAAGTTAAATAAATAGGACACACATGTATAAGTACTGAATTCTCTCTCGTGAGAGAAACTGAAAATGTAAATGAGGACCAAAATGTATAATAATGTGAAATAGGAACCAAATAGTTCAAAGGGGAAGGGGAAGTGGGGGGAGGGGTGGGGGAAAGGAAAGAAGGGAAAGAAAAATTATGCAAAAAGGAAAAAAATGGAAACAAAGCTTTTGTAAATAGGGAGGGGTGGAGGAGTGGAAGGGAGAGAAGGGGAATGAGGGAAAAACAAGAACTAAGATATATCATGTACAGGTACAAATTCCAAATGATGAATATGATCATAATGTATACATAAAATGTACCAATGAAGTTAATTTAAAAAAAACTATTAGGTAGTTGGGCACGGTCACATGCACCTGTAGTCTCAGCTACTAAAGGGTGAGGGTGGATCATTTGAGGCTGGGAGTTCAAAGCAAGTGTGAGCAACACAGCAAGACTCTTGTCTCATTAAAAAGGAAGGAAGGAAGGAAAGAAGAGAGAGACAGAGACAGAAGCAAAAGGAAACTATAAACACAGGACCAGAGGAAAAAACTCTGGCCTTCAATTCCCCAGAGTGCTAGAATTACAAGCATGTGCTACCAAGCCCGAGTCCCTCAATTTTCTTTTAAAGAAACTTGTATGTTAATATTTTAAATGAGGGAACTAGCACAAAGAAACAACTACTGGGATCTCATCTTAAAAAGCTTCTGCACTGCAAGAGAAACCACCAACAGAACTAAGAGACAACCTACAATGTGGGCAAAAGTTTTTACCAGCTGTTCCTCAGACAAAGGTCTACTATCTAGAATACATAACTAAAAAAAATCAGACCCCCCAAATATAAAGACCCAACTCAAAAATGGGCATCTGAAATGAACAGACATTTCTCAGGCAAAGAAGTAAAACCAGCAAATAAACATGAAAAAATGTTCAACACCACTGGTCATTCAAGAGATGCAGATGAAAACAACACCGAGACTCCCCCTGACCCCAGAAAGAATGGCTGCTATCAAGAAATCAACCAATGACAAATGCTGGCGGGGGTGTAGGGGGAAAGGAACCCTTCTCCATTGTTGTTGGGAGTGCAGACTGGTGCAACCACTGTGGAAATCAGTATGGAGACACCTCAAAGAACTAGGGCTGGAGGTCCCATTTGACCCACCTATTCCTCTACTGGGTATCTTCCCAAAAGAATTAAAAGAATCATACCACAGTGATATATGTGCACCCATGTTTATAGCGGCACAGTTTGTAATTGCTAAATTTTGGAAGCAGCCCAATTGTCCATCAACTGGATACTGGATAAAGATTTGTTCTTTTTTATAAAATGGAGTACTACTCAGCTGTAAAGAATGAGAAACTAGAGACATTTATAGCTAAGTGGATGCACATTGAAGCCATACTCTTAAGTGAAATAAATAGAACACACATGTGTAAATACCAATTCTTTGGTGTGAAAAACTAAAAGTATAAATAAGGATCAAAATGTATAACTAATATTGTGAAATAGGAAGAAAACGTCTAAAGGAGTAGGGGAAGTGGGAGTGCTAGGAGAAAGGAAAGAAGGGAAAAGAAAAAGTAGGAGAAAAGAAAAAGGAAACAGTCTTTGTAAATAGGGAGGGGTGGAGGGGATGAAGGGAGGGCAGGGGAATAGGGAAAAAATAAGATACATCATGTAAAGGTACAAGATCCCAATGATGAATGTAACTGTACTATATACCTAAAATGTACCAATAAAGTTAATGGAAAAAATATTTTAAATGAATGTGTTACACATTTGGCATTATAACATCATCAGTTCTCAGGCCAGGGATATAGCTCAGTGGCACAGTGCCTGCTCTGGCAAGTGCAAGTCCCTGGTACCAAAAAAAATCAAAAATCAAAAAACATTATTGGTTCTTAAGTGTATCAGTTTTTCTGGTTTTCACATTTATAGGAAAACCCATGTGTACTCATATTGTTTTTAGCATCTCTTGGCAAGAAGTGGAAACCACTTCCTGGAAAGTGGTTTCCACTTCTTGGAAACTGGAGCTCTGATATTATATAGTACTCTTATTTTCCCCATTTGGATTCAGCTGACCAGTGGCTTTTATTACTCTGTCATTTAATTATGTTTCAAATCTAGTCATAAGCTTTTGCTCAACATCTGTCCTTAATTTAAAATATTCCATCTCCCTCTATTTGTACCAAACCATATACAAATAAAAATGAAGGTATGTTTTAGCTGTATTATGTCATTTTTCTTAGTATAAGATTATACCAGAGTCTCCTTAAAGCCTTATATAAAAATAATATGAGTAATAATGTTTGATAACCAATAAAAAAATGAAAGCATTGGTAAGAGTATACTGACAATTTCAGAAAAACCTATGGGAATACAGGCCATAAACAAAGCTTTTTGTCCTTTGCTTTCAACTTTGAACACACTCAGTTTACAAAATGGACAAAAATACTTTGTCCTATATTGCTTTAAAATTAGTTTAATATAAACTGCATATCCTGTTTTTCAAATCCCAAGAATTTCAAAGGACATGATTCGGGTAATAGCTATCCTGCACACAGCCTATCTGAGCATCCCCAAAAATTTAATTTTTATTATAAACACTGTAATATGTACAAAGATGATTACTTCCTCCGGTCTTCAAAGTACCCAACAACTATTAATTAAGCAACAGTCATGTGGTGAAAAAATATTTTTTTAAAATTAGAATTGCCTAAAACTAGTGGTTGGTAATAGTGAGAAATGGTAGTTAAAAATGCCCTGGGCTTTTTCATGTTTTCCAGGGGCAACTGAGGCAATGACCCCACCTATTACTTGTGAGTTATTCCAACATTAACATTATTCCTTCTTTTTCTTCATTTTTATTACCTACTTGATTTTGATTTTCCTTTACCTGGCAAGTGAAACTTACTCAAAAAGATTCCTCTAATAGATACTTTCTCTCTCCTTCTAAGTTCCAATTAGAAAACAGAAAACAAGAGATAGGAAGTTATCTCTTTAAGAAGAAAAGTGGCTTTTTCTTTGCATTAAGTTTGCAGAAAAAATTATATTTATGTCAACTGTTTCTCATTGGCTTAATTCCCAAGTTGTAAAATTCTGTAAAGCAAAGAATGTATTTTTCTTGTCTTTTAAAAAATATTTTAGTTTCAGAAGTTTTAAAAAAACCCTTATGTGTGTACCACCCATCTTTAAAAAACAATAAATGACCATGAGGCAATATAATGTAGTATTTAAATGAGTTAATATATGCAGTGTACTCAGCACATAATCGGTATATGGTAACATCACCATATTACGTATTATTAGGATTATTCAGTCTTATGTGCTCAAAATTTCTGAATTTGTTTCACTTGGTTATTCTGTAAGGAAAGATTTAAACCAAAGTTTAGATGCTCTTTAAGGTCTTAAAAATATACATTAAATTGAATTCACTATTTGGTCTAAACAAAATGTTGCCAACTCTGTAAAACTGCTTAGAAAATACTATTTGCTTATATATATTTTTTGACAACAAAAATTGATAGTTTTAATTAACTACCTGAAAGGAGTCTCTACTTTCATCTTGCAAAACAAGCAGAGTTCAAAGGAAACGTGACTTTATAAAAAACTAAGTGGATAAAACCTGAAATATAATACCCTTGACCTAATTTATCTCATTATAAAGCAAACTTTCCCCTTGATTACATAACTAATTTTTCATTTAAAAGAAAATAAAGTTCAACCTATTATGATAAATACTATACATGTTAGATACCACAATGTTCTCCTCAAGGATGCACTGCATATGATGATGATCCCACAAGATTCTATCAAGTAGTGATTTTGTAGCTTAGTTTGTGTAAATACACTCTACAGTTTCACAACAATCACCAAAGGATGGCTTCTTGGACTGCATCCCTATCATTAAGCAACCCATGTGGTATATCACAAAAGTACAATATAATAGGTACTGATACTTTAATTCATAGGTGAAATTTTCAGTGCACAAATTCAACTCCACAGCATAATATAGTACAATATTTGACAGTATACATTTGTATTTTATGATGATAAATAAATCTGATATGGCAAGTTCTACCAAGAATTATCAGGATTCAGTAAAAAAAAAAAGTGTTTTTTTGGAGATGGGGTCTCACTATGTAGTTCAGGCCAGTCTTGAACTATGTAGCCCCCAAGCTGGCCTTGAACTAACAGCAATCTTCCTGCCTCAGCCTCATGAGTAATGGGATTACAGGCATGTACCACTACACCTAGCAGACTTTACTAAGCATTAAATTCCAAAATAACTTCTAATAGGAAGTAGAATTTAAGAATTTTTTAAAGCTCATTAACTTGTGTTTTAATAAAGCTGGAAAAATTTACATAAATAAATCATTTGGGTAAGGATATATGCATAAAAACTTTTGCAAGGACATAAACTATCAACAGTGCCTTTCTCTGGAAAGATTAAAGGGCCTCTGGCCGGGGATTTAGCTCAGTGGTTTCACCACCTGCTGCGCAGGCGCAAGGACCCGAGGTTGATCCCCGGTACCAAAAAACAAAAGATTAAAGGGCCTCATGCAAAAAGGAGATATTTTTTGCTTAAATGCTTTTGTACTGTTTGAATATTTTATAATATGTACATTTTGTAATAAGTCATTTAAAAGGAAAATTCTATTGTATTTTTTAAGCACCTAGGCAGAAATTTAGAATTTGTAATAATCTATATAATATGTAGATGATTAATACTGTTCAAGGTTTTCACTTTCTATTCTCTCTTTACTAAAATATGAAAGTGGACAATGAAACAGACTTAAGAAAATGAAACATGGATCAGTCTCCTACAAAGCATGAAAATATACTCATATTTAGGAAAGAAAAATTTTCCAAAAACTCAGTCACAAACACTGATCTGCTGGCTTCTGTTAGATACTATCTTTGATCTTTATTATCACTGAATATGTGTTCAATCTTAGGGTTTTGAGGTTTTCCACAAAGAGAACTATTATATATTAAATGCAACCAGGTACATGATAGAGCCTGCCCCCAAATGCAAACCCTAGCTGCTTATTCTACTAATCCATTTAAGAAATCATCCTGTGCAATTAAAAACAATGTTCTCAGTAGGTACCTAATAAAGGAATATCAGCGAATATTATCACAGGATTAGCCCTAAACTTGTAAAATGTAAATTTTTTTAAGCTCTGTTAACTTTTATTATTGATATACTTAACTACAAAAGAATAATTTAAAAGGTATAGATCTTGAATGATGGCACGTATAACATCAGTAGTAGTACTAAAAAAGTGTGGAAAAGCTTGCTACTTAATAGTTTCAATACCTTTTTAAAAATTGACACATAAAAATTATATACATTTATCACGTACAATATGGTGTTTGGAAATATGTACAGTGTCCAATAGCTCGGTCAAGATAATTAACATATGCATTTCCTCATTTTTTTTGTGTTCAGAATACTTATAACCTACATTCCTAACAACTTTCAAAATATACTATGCTGTTACAACTACAGACACTGAGCTGTGCACTAGATCTCCAATATTTATATTAAATGAAACTTTCTATCTTTTGACTAACATCTCCTTCTCCTCCATCACTCTATTCCCTCCATCTGCATCTATGAACAAATATTTTAGATTATACATAAGTGAGATCATGTGGTATTTGTCTGTGACTGGCTTATTTCTCTTAACATGATGTTATCTAGGTTCATCCATGCTCTCACAAATGACATGATTTCCTTCTCTTTGGACCACATACTAATTCACAAGTACTATTTTTACCAGAGTTAAATTATATCCTTTCTGGAACTAGTGACAGCATTCTTTAATGATGGCTCATTGTACAATAACGTATCAGAAATCCTCAAATTAAGCAACTGTTTCTTATAATATGCCTCATTTTCCTGGCTGGCATGTTCATCTAGTGATTTCTTTATACAGTTCTTCAATTCTTCAATTCCTTCTCCAGTAACAGCAGAAATAGGGATGATATGTTGGAACTCCATAGTTCTCTCTGGAATCATGTTCTTCTGAAATAAATGCAGAAAATCTGAAACAAAGAATATAAAGCTAAGGTGATTTCTATTGTCTTTGACGTGTGATGTACGTGTATCAACTCCGAACAAGGGATATAAACATGTACTGCAAACATGTACAAAGGAGGGTGTGTGTGTGTGTGTGAAGAGATGGGGGGATAAAAAAAGGAATTAAGATGTGTATGTACATGTACCAACTTCCCACAAGGGATCTAAACATTATGTACTACACATTTGTACTAATAAAGTAAAATCTAAAAAAAAATTAATCAAAGCTATATTAGAGGGTTGACTTGTGAAGCATGGAACCAAGCTGTATTTAAGTCCCTTTTCTCCTTTCTCTCTCTAATAAACTATGGAACACTTAGATTTTACTAATGACAATAAGGTTCTTGTCACATAAGGTACTTAGTAAATATTTTTGGACCAATATGCTTTAAAACAATAAATAGAAGATGAATTGTGAAGATACATATTCACAGAAGTAATAAAATTTGCTTTTGGGGGCTCAATAAGGTAAGGCAACATAAGTACTTTGAAAGAAAGTTTCTGCAATATTAGTAACATCATTTATAATGTGGGACATTCTAGCTGGCATTGTATACTCATGTACTTTTACTTTCTTAAGTGTATGTTTATCATCACTGATGCCAAGATCCATACCAAAACTGAAGGGGGAATAGGAACAGTGCAAGCAGAGATCATTTCAGATTGCAATCTACTGCTCTCAAGAGCAAACAGATGTTCTATTACTTTTTCCTCTTCCCTACCTCAGTGGCCACGGGAGGGAGGACAACACACTGATTGGATAGGTTAACAGTGACAAGACCTAAACAGGCTAGACTGAAAGAGATTGGACAAGTCAACATGGAGTGTGGTTTCTGAGATCTGTAGGAAGCCCAGGAAAATCCAGAGAAGCTCACTCAAGAATTACGATGGTATAGAACAGTTGTAAACTCTTGAGTTACCCTCACTTTTGGTGTCACCCCTGAAAATTCCTTTCTCTGCAGAAGACCAACTAGAGAACAGAACTAGTGACCTTATAAAGCAAATGATACTAAGGAATACAGACCATTTACTAATATTAGGGGATATTTATACTTCAGGAATGAATTATTAATTCAAGGAAAGCCTTAACATATAATGTTGAAAAAAGTTTGAGAGAGGAAAGGAGCAGGACCTTCTGGCACTGTCTGCTTTTCCTAATACATAGTAATCTATTTCCCCCAACCTTTACTCCAAACAAAAAAACCCCAAAGAAATTAGTATTATTTAAAAATATAGAGCTGGGTATGGTGGCAGACATCTGTAATCCTAGCACTCGGGAGGCTGAGGCAAAAGGATCACTCCAAGTTCAAGGCCAGCCTGGTCTACATAGTGAGTTCAAGACCAGCCTGAACTACATAGTGAGACCCTGTCTCAAAAAACAAAACAAAACAAAACAGAAGACGACGCTGGCCATTTACTATGTAACCTATCTTTCCTCATTTGTGCATGAGGTCCTCTACTAGATTCAGAAACTGAAAGCATCCTCACCATAGGATGTATGTGTTCTATAAGTGTCCATACTCAAAACTGCGGAGATTGCCTTTAAGTTTCTTTACAAAGTTGGCCCTTTATAAAATTTCAGATAAATCCTTCTGGCATAACAACATCTATTTTTCCATGTAACATATGGTAAGAGCTCAAGTTCATTTCAGAAGATTGATAACTCTTCAGAGATCTATAGCATTGGTGTTCCAAAGAAAGATACCTCTTCAAACTACTGCCTCTGTTCTTGTATTTATGGTGTAATAGGGAAATGAGGCTCTAGAGCTTGTGATGTATGTTAATTACAGTGAAAAATTTCCCAGGTAGATGCTGACTTTTTCTTCCTTTTATCCAAATCCAAGCACTTTTAAAGAACCCATCTGAAGTCTTATTTCTTCATAATGCCTAACCTTTTCAGATCAAATTAATCATTCTTTGGTCCTTTAACTTATAGTTTGTATGACACATTACAGAGCTTCATAATGACTATGTTAAAATGTTATTGAAATGTTTAATATGGTATATGTTCTTTCTTCAAAGATACTTTTTTAAAGATAGAAACTATCAATTTTCTTTACCATTGATTATAACATTTAGCATTCACTGCACACAATAAGTACTTACTAAATTGGAATTAAGTGAAATGAGTGGGTTTACCTTTAGGATTCTGGAGTTGGCTCATCAGTTCATGAAATTTATCATGGGCATTTGGCAAGTCCATTTTATTAACTGCCAGGAGTGCAGGTTTCATCTGAAGCTCCTCTTTGTATAATTCCAACTCCTTTAAATTAAGAGAAAAATCAAAAAAATTTATAACACTATCTATATAAATTAAACACTTAATAATGTCTTTCTTTAATAATTTGAGAAATCTATCTTATTTTTTGCAGTACTAGGATTGAACCTAGGGCCTTCCAAATGTAAAGCATACTGAGGAGCTACATTTCCAAACCTTACCTGGGAAATCTAAAATCCATTCACATCACTGAAATGCAGTAAGTCTCAAAAAGCTATAAAACAAAGGAAATTCAGAAAATGCTTCTAGTTAGGGCATGTAATAGTACATGTTAGCTCAAGTGGCTACCAAGAGATAGCTGATTTTATGTCTACAACCAAGTGTAGGTATTTGGATTTCACAGAAACAAAATTCTTCAATACTGATAATTTAATAGTATATCTACAGTATTCATGGAATACTATATTGTCTTAGTTAGTTTACACGTTGCTGAGACAAAATACCTAACACCCAAAGGAGGAAAGGTTTATTTGGCATAGCAGGGCAGGCAGAAGGCAGCAAACAAGCAACGTGTGTAGACAGTAGTTTCTTTCTGTCCCTTTATATTTTATTTAGGCTGTCTGCCCTTACGGTGGGTAGCACTTACACACAGAACTATGGCAAACCAATCAGTGGACTAATTCAGCAACTACACACTCTTAATCCCAGCACCACACACTCTAGATCTATCTACTTTGAAAAGCCCTACCTATGATGGCATGAATTTTTAGGGGAACATTTAGACACAAGCACCTATATATTTTTTTTTGTACTGTTTTCTTGTTATTGAGGAGTTCCTGACAAATTTTCAGTTTTGCTTTTTTAAACAATACTAGGATTGAACCTAGAAGCTACATCCTCTGCCTATTTTTTATTTATCTTAGTATTCTTTATGATGCCGGGGATGGAACCTAGGACCTTGTGCCTGTGAGGCAAATGCTCTACCACTACCCTATTTTTTAATTTGAAACAAGGTCTTGCTAAGTTGGCAAAGCTGTTCTCAAACTTCTTATCCTCCCGTCTCAATCTCTTAGAGTGGTGGGATTATAGGTATGTGCCATCATGCCTGGCACTTTTTTTCTTTCTTTTGAGTTGGGTTTTTGCTGTTTCCTAGGCTGTCCTTGAACCCTAGATCTTCTTACCTCAGACTCCCAAGTAGCTGGGATTTAGGCATCATATCCTGATGAGTTTCTAATACATTTTGGATATTAAGCCCTTATCAGATGGATAGTTTACAAATATTTTCTCTCATTTATTAGGCTGTCTCTTCACTGCTGATTGTTGACTTTGCTGTGCAGAAGCTTTTTAAATTTAATGCAATCCCAATGATCTACTTTCACTTTTTTTCATTGTGCTTTAAGGATCATATCCAAAAAAAGCATTGCTCAGACTATGTCAGAAAACTTTTCCCATATATTTGCTTCTTTTATAACTTTCAAGTCTTACTTTTGCTGGAAATATAGCTCATGGTAGAGTGTGTGCATTAAAAAAATTCTTACTGTGAGTCTTTAATCCATTTTGATTTGACTTTTGCATATGAAATGGGATGATAGTCAAATATGCATTTTCCAGCAGCATTTACTAAAGATACTATCATTTCCCCATTTCTGTTCTAGGCATCTTTGTCAAAGTTCAGTTGACTGTAAATATGTGGATTTATTTCTGTGTTCTATCCCACTAGTCTTCATGTCTCTTTTTATGCCTGTACCATGTTATGTTGATTAATATAGCTTTGTAGTTGGTCTTGAAATTAGGTAGTGTAAAGCCTCTAGCTTTGTTCTTTTTAATCAAGATTGCTCTGGCTATTTGGGGTCTTCTGTGGCTCCTTATAAACTTTCAGATTTTCAATTTGTGTGAAAATTGCCATTGGAATTTCAATAGGGGTTACACGTTGAGTGTGTAGATTATTTTGGATAGTATAGAACTAATTAAAAATGGGTAATAAATTTAAATATACATTCCTCAAAATTACAAGTGATCAACAGATATATGAAAAATGTTCAGTAACATCAGTCACCAGGAAAACAAAATTTAAATCAAAGATACCATTTTATACCTGTAGGATGGCTATTATCAAAAAGAAATAACCAGTGGTTGCAAGGATTTGGCGAAAAAGGAACCCTTATACACTGTTGTTGGAAATGTAAATTAGTACAGCCATTATGAAAAAGTTTCCTCAAAAAAATTAAAAATTAGAATATACCATATGACCCAGCAATCCCACCACGAGGTATATAGCCACAGGAAATGAATCAGCATGTCACTGCACTCCCATGTTCACTGCAGTAATGTTCACAATGGGCAAAAAATAGAAAAAACCTAAGTGTCCACCAACTGATGAAAGGATAAAGAAAACGTAGTACAGGGCTGGGGATTTAGCTCAGTGGTTCCACCGCCTGCCTCACAAGCGCAAAGACCCGAGTTCGATCCCCAGTACCAAAAAAAACCCCACCAAAAACGTGGTACACATAATGGAATACTGTTCGGCTTAAAAGAGAATGAAATCTTGTCATCTGTGCAAGCACAGATAGAACTGGAGATCCATTAGGTTAGGTGAAAAAGAGCTAGGCAGAGAGTAAAGTACCAAGTGATCTCATTCATACGTGGAACCTAAAAAAGCTGATGTCCTAGAACTTCAGAGTAGGATGGTGACTACCAGAAGGGTGGGGGTGTGATGTAGGGAGGCAGGGGGAAAAGACTGATCATTGGGTACTAAGTTACAGTAAAAGAAGTTGTGGTGTGCTACTGTATAGCAGGATGATTACTGATAACAATGACGTACTGATCATTTCAAAAAAGCTACAAGAAAGGATATTGAAAGTTTTCACCATAAAGAAATGATGTTTGAGGAGATAAATGTCTAACCTGATTTAAACATTACACAATGTGTACATGTATCAAACCATTACACGGTACTCCATTAATATGTACCATTTTATGTTTTTGTGGCAGTCAAAGAAATTTTTTTAAATGGGCAAAGAATCTGAATAGATTTCTCCAGAAATATACAAATGGCTAATAAGCACATGAAAAAATGCTTAGCATCATTAATTGTAAGAGAAATGTAAATCAAAACAGCAATGAAATAATACAGCACTCCCACTAGAATGGGTTAAATTAAAACAACAGACAGAGCAGACTGGTGAGGACTTCAGGTGCTTGGAGCTGAGGCTGTCAGCCCCCGTCCCCCATCCCGCCTCTGAGCAATGAGTGGAGCCACAATGCCCCCACCCCTGGCTTCCTGGCTGTGTTGGTACCTGGTTCCACACTGCAGAGACACACGGGGTCATAAAGGCCATTGTCCTGAGCTCCAGATGAGAACAACAGAATGAGGGTCTCTATCAGGCTCCTTGATGAAAATTGAAGCCCACTGGAAAAGTGATGAGAATCTCTGCAATAAAGGCACACCAGACCACTGAAGTTGTTAAGTAGGAGGGATCATCACCTGCCATCGGAACCTGCAGTAGAACCTTGAGTTCAACCCTGCAGGAGGGCAGGGAGCTCAACTTGGGACTTGCAGGCAGGAATCAGCCTGACTCTCAAGGGTTTGCTCCTGGCTTGCTGAGACTAATTGACTTATATCTGCACACTGCTGTTCACATTGTCTATTGTGACAACAGAGACATACCCTGAAGGAGGCCCTTCATTTTTATCCTTTGTTAGTCTCAAAATTATTATTTTTTAATCTTATTTTTAATTTTTATTTTTTTCTACTCTTTTCAAAATTTTCTTTTTGTTTTCTCTTTTTTTCTTCTTTTCTTTCTCTCTCTTTCACTCTCCCACATTGTTCTTCATCTCCCTTTTTGTTCCTGTTCCAGCCCTAATTCAGATTTCTTCTTTCTTTTTCTTTTTTTCCTTCTCTAGATTGTCATTAGTTTTAAAGGGAAGTAAAGTTTCTAGCCTCCCTATTGCTGTTAGGTTGTTCTGTTCTTGTCTTTGTTCTTGCATTCTGTCTTTTCCCCTTGTCTTCAACAGTTTCCTAGAGTTGCGTGATCTTCCTCTGTCATCTGGCCTCACTACTAACCTTTCCCTATCCTTCTACCTATCCCTCCTTCCCCAACTCCTTCTAAGTCCCCATCCTGAAGGGTAAAGTTGCTATATTGAAGAGTTTATTCACTATAAACATATTTTGTGTGGGGCCTCAATTTTGATTTAATTCACACAGTTAAAGGTGATAGATGAGTAACTACCACACACTGTTATTTTCTAAGCTGTGCTTGATGGTATTGTGTTGCCGATCGTATCACTTGGGCTAAGATGTTGTCACTGATCTAACCAGCTGTCCTTCCTGGTATAATGAAAATGAGATACCTTCAGTCATTAGAGACTCAAAACCTAAAGAACAGCTATGTCTAGAAGACACCTCTGAGCAGAAATCATTCCATAAGGGTTCTAAATACAAGCAACAAAGATAATTACAATAAGCAACTTGAAAGTATTAACACAGGAATTAAACCAAAGACAGTACCAACAACAAAAATAGAAATGACAAGAAATTTAAGCAAGGCACAAACCCAGACTTCCAGCCACCAAAGGCAAATTCTGGGGGAAATGAGGTAGAAAAGTCTAATAATCAACCACCTGGACACCTTGAACTGATAGCACAGGAAGTAACAAAACACATGAATGAGGCTCTGGAAAAATTCAAAGCAGAAATAATCTCCCAGATTAAAAAAAATAGATGAGTTCAGGACCATGATGGAAACCATGAATGCCCAACAGGAAAGAAATGGAATCCATGAAACAGATTCGAACATATGTCCAGGAGATTAAAAACTCTATCGAAAGCATACACAGCAGACTGAGCCAATCTGAAGACAGAATATCAGATATAGAAGACAGGATGGTCAGTGACCATGAAAAGAGAGATCTCTTAAAAATAGTAAGGGACCATGAGAAATCAATCCAGCAGCTCCTACATGATGCAAAGAAGAATATAAGACTGAGAGGAGTCCATGAAAAAGCAGAAGAAAGTACAAATGACATTAAAAAAAACTGTTCACAGAGCTAATGATAGAAAACTTTGCAAAAAGAGCTAAAGAATTTGACATACAGATAAGTGAGGCATATAGGACTCCAATTAGTGATGATCAAAAAAAAATCTACACCTAGACATACAATAATCAAGATCTCTGAAAGCCAACAGAAGAACAAACTACTACAAGCAGTGAGAGAAAAGAAACAAATCACATGCAAAGGAAAGCCCATCAGAATCACAGCAGACTTCTCAACACAAACACTCAAGGCAAGGAGAGCCTGGAGTGAGGTATTTCAATCCCAAAAAGAAAACAACCTTCAACCTAGACTGATGTATCCTGCAAAACCATCTTTCAAAATTGATGGGGAAATAAGATACTTCCATGGCAAAAAACACCTGAGAAATTCATGAATACCAAACCAGTACTCCAAACAATTCTAAATAATATCCTAGAAAAAGAAAATGGAGGTCACAGCTCCATGAGGCCCAACAGAGCAAATTCACCAGGCAAGGCAAGAAATTAAAGGAGAGGGAGAAAAATAAAAAAGAACGAGAGGAAAATAACATGACAATGATAAGCCAATACATAGCAGTTGTAACCATCAATGTTAATGGCCTCAATTCACCAATCAAAAGAAATAGACTGACAGAATGGATTAAGAAGCAAAATACAATATGCTGTATATAAGAAATGCACCTAGTTCAAAAAGAAACTCATAGACTGAAAGTAAAAGGATAGAAAACAGTTCTCCATGAGACAGGAACCTGGAAAACAGCAGGGGTAGCTATCTTATTTGCAGACAAAGTAAATTTCAAACCAAAACTAATTAAGAGAGACAAAGAAGGTCACTACATCCTTGTAAAGGGAACAATCCAAGAGGAAGAGATGACAATCATAAATATATATGCACCAAATACTAATGCCCCCAACTATACAAAACAAGTATTAGGGGACACGAAAAACCAAATAAGCACTAATACAATTGTAGCAGGGGACCTGAATACCCCACTGTCACAAACAGACATCTCATCTAGACAAAAAATCAACAACAAAATACTAGAACTGAACCAAGCTTTTGAACAAATGGACTTAATAGACATCTACAGAGTGCTCCACTCCACAAAATAAAAATATACATTCTTTTCAGCTGCACACTGGTCATTCTCCAAAACAGACCACATACTAGCTCACAGAACGTGTTTAAGAACATGCAAAGGAACTGAAGTTATCCTGTGTATATTACCAGACCATACTACAAGTAAACTGGAGATCAATACCATACGAAACCGCAAGAACTTCAGAAACACATGGAAGTTGAATAACACTCTCCTGAACAATCAATGGGTCACAGAAGAACTTAAAGAAGAAATAAGACAGTTTTTGCAAATAAATGATAATGCCAATATAACATACAGGAATCTATGGGACACACTGAAAGCAGTTCTATGAGGGAAATTCATAGCAGTGACCCACACTAGGAAAACAGAGCGAGCTCAAATAAACAACTGAATGCTGAATCTTAAGCTCCTAGAAAAAAAAGAGCAAGAAAAACCCAAAGCTCCTACAAGTGAGGAAATCATAAGGATCAAAGCAAAAATCAATGCAATGGAGACTAAGAGAACTATAGAAAAAAATCAACGAATCGAAGAGTTGTTTTTTTGAAAGAATAAATAAAATTGATAAACCCTTAGCTAACCTTATCAAAAAAAAGTAAAGAAAAAGCTCAAATACAGGCAATTAGGAACAAAAAAGGTGAAATCACAACAGATCCAGCAGAAATCCAGAGGATCATAAATACCTACTTCAAGAACCTGTACTCTAATAAAATGGAAAACACAGAAGAAATGGAGAGATTTCTAGATAAATATGAATTACCAAAGTTGAATGAAGAAGATATAAAAATCCCAAACACCCAATTACAATCAGTGAAATTGAAAATGTAATTAAAAATTTACCAACAAGGAAAAGTCCAGGTCCTGATGGCTTCACTGCTGAATTCTACAAGACATTACAGAAGAACTATTGCCACTACTCTTTAAACTCTTCAATGAAATTGAAAGGGAAGCAATACTTCCAAATTCATTCCGGGAAGCAAGTATTACATTGATTCCAAAACCAGGGAAAGACCCAATGAGAAAAGAGAACGACAGGCCAATCTCCCTAATGAACATAGATGCAAAAATCCTCAACAAGATACTGGCAAACAGAATACAGAAGGTCATCAAGAAGATCGCACACCCTAACCAAGTCGGATTTATCCCAGGCATGCAAGGATGGTTCGACATATATAAATCAATCAATATAATGTAATATACTATATTAACAGAGTCAAGGACAAAAATCATATGATCATCCCAATAGAGGCAGAAAAAGCATTCAATAAAATTCAACACCCATTTATGATAAAAGCCCTGCAGAAAACTGGAATAGAAGGTTTTTATCTCAACCTGATAAAGGCTATTTATGAAAAACCAACAGCCAACATCATACTAAATGGTCAAAAACTGAAAACCTTCATGCTAAAATCAGGAACAAGACAAGGATGTCCACTATTACCACTCCTTTTCAATATAGTTCTTGAAACATTAGCCACGGCAATTAGACAAGAGAAAGAAATAAAAGGAGTAAATATAGGAAACAAAGAAGTTAAATTGTCATTATTTGAGTTGATGATATGATACACTACATAGAAGACCCTAAAACTCTGCCATAAGATGTGTAGACTTCATTGACAGATTCAGCAGAGTAGCTGGATACAAGGTCAACACTCAAAAATCAATAGCCTCCTTGTACACAAATAACAGACTCACCGAAAGAGAAATTAGGGAAACAATCCCTTTCACAATAGCATCCAAAAAAATAAAATATTTAGGAATCAAACTAACACAGGAAGCAAAAGACCTCTACATTGAAAACTAGAGCGCTCTAAAAAAGAGATCAAAGAGGATATAAGAAAATGGAAAGACATCCTCTGTTCCTGGGTAACAAGAACCAATATAGTGAAAATGGCCATACTTCCAAAACTGCTATACAGATTCAATGCAATCCAGATTGAAATCCTAACAGTATATTTCCCAGAACTAGAGAAAACAATCTAAAAGTTCATCTGGAACCAGAAGAGACCTAGAATAGTAAAAGCAATTCTAGGCAACAGAGACATGGCAAGGAGTATCATAATTCCCAACTTGAAACTGTACTACAAAGCCACTGTGATAAAAACAGCATGGTATTGGCAAAGAAACAGACCCGAGGATCAGTGGAATAGATTAGAAGATGCAGAAACAACTCCAGACATACTCAGCCACCTCATCTTTGAGAAAGGAACCAACCATCCCAACTGGACAAAACATAGCCTCTTTGATAAATGGTGATGGAAAAACTGGATTTCAACTTGCCAAAGATTAAAACTAGACCCATATCTATCACCATGCAATAAACTAAAATCGAAGTGGATTAAAGATCTAAATATTAAAACAGAAACACTAAACTTGCTGGAAGATAAGTTAGGTAGAACTCTCAAAGACACTGGCATAGGAAAGGACTTTATGAAGAAATCCTTCCATAGCACGGGAAGTAGCACCAAGAATCAACAAGTGGGATCTCATCTTTTCCTCCTTGTTTTTTTTTTTTTGGTACCGGGGATTGAACACAGGACCCTGCACTTGCAATGCAGGCGGGGGAACCACTGAGCCAAACCCCTGGCCCAGGATCTCATCTTATTAAAAAGCTTCTGGACTGCAAGAGAAACCACCAACAGAGCTAAGAGAAAACGTACAATGTGGGAAAATATTTTTACCAGCTGTTCCTCAGACAAAGGTCTACCATCTATTATATATAAAGAACTAAAAAAATCAGATCCCCCAAATATGAAGACCCAGTTCAAAAATGGGCATCTGAAATGAACAGACATTTCTAAGACAAAAAAGTAAAAGCAGCAAATAAACATATGAAAAAATGTTCAACCTCACTTGTCATTTGAGACAGGCAAATGAAAACAATTTTGAGATTCCACCTCACCCCACAAAGAATGGCTGCTATCAAGAAATTAACCAGTATCAAATGCTGGCGGGGCTATAGGGAGAAAGGAACCCTTCTCCATTGCTGGTGGGAGTACAGACTGGTGCAACCACTGTGGAAATCAGTATGGAGATACCTCAAAAAACTAGGATTAGAGGTCTCATTTGACCCAGCTATTCCTCTGCTGTGTATCTTCCCAAAAGAATGAAAAGAATCACACCACAGTGATATATGCGCATCCATGTTTATAGCAGCACAGTTTGTAATAGCTAAAACTTGGAAACAGCCCAATTGCCCATCAACTGGAGACTGGATAAATAAGATATGGTTTTTTTATAAAATGGAGTACTACTCAGCCATAAAGAGTGAGAAACTAGAGACATTTATAGCTAAGTGGATGCCCATTGAGGCCATATTCTTAAGTGAAATAAATAGGACACACGTGTAAATACTGAATAGTTTCTCTGTATGAAAAACTAAAAATGTAAATAAAGATCAAAATGTATAATTGATATTGTGAAATAGGAAGAAAATGTTTAAAGGAATAGGGGAAGTGGGAGGGAAAGGGGAAAGGAAAGGGAAAAGGAAAAAACATGGAAACAAAGTCTTCTAAATAGGGAAGGGTGGAAAGGGTCAAGGGAGGACAGGGGAATAGGGAAAAAATTAGAACCAAGATACATTATGTAAAGGTACAAGATTCCAACGATGAATGTAACTGTATTGTATACCTAAAATGTACCAATAAACTAAATACAAAAAGAAAAGCAGACAATAACAAGTGTTGACACTAATGTGGAAAATACTGGAACTCTTATACATTGCAGGTTGGATGTAAATAGTACAGTGGTACAGCCAATTTGGAAGTTTGGCAGTTCCTCAAAATGTCAAAAAGTTAAAACCTGATACATTAATTCCTCTCCCACGTATATATGAGAGAAATGAAAACATGTCTTAAAACCACATACATAAATGTTTACAGCAATTTATTCATTATAGGTAAAAATCAGCAAACAAAAAAAATCTATAAAGTCCTGGAGGTAAACAATACCATGTTAGAGGCTTAAGGGAGGGTATGGTGTGGAGAGCGGTGTTAGCCATAGAGGATCCATGTTTAATCTTACCCTCCATAATATAGAGCAAGGAGACTATGTTATGAGGAACCACGTACTTGCCGAATTAGATTGCCCTAGAACGTGATGAACGTTCTGTAAGCCCGAGAAACAAGGAAGCCCATGAGGGTGGGGAATTCCCAAAGAACTGGTAAACAACGAAGCAGGTGTTTTGGATAAAGGTCATGGTTAATGACCTAACTCACTGAGTGTATAAAAGAGAGGTGAAAATAAACTTGCTTGCTCGGTCTTGGGAGCCCTCCCGACTCTATCTCTGTGTCTTTCTTTAGGCTCGGTCTTTGTGGGCCCTCCTGTCTCTCTGTTTCTTCTTTCTCAATCCTCACGTCCCCACTCAGGTCTTGTTCGACAGGTTGCGGCCGGACCGCGACAATATGGGATAAAATTAAGTAAAATTTAATTCAAAAAAACAAACAAAATACATAGAATACAGCATGTAAGGGTGAGGGAAGGGAAGAAGACCTACTAGGCAAGGTCTCAAACTTGCCAAAACTCACAATCAGGTTAGACTTTAACCTAACAGCAACAGGGGACCGTCAGAGTGTCTCAGGCAAGGAATAAACATGAGCTTGGTTCTTTTACAAAGATCACTTTAGCCTCATATTAAAAAATGTACTGCAGAAAACCAATACTGGAAGCAAGAAGACCAGAAAGGACCAGATACATTATTCCAGTGAAAGAGCTTGATAATTAGGACAGTGTGGTTGAATGCATGTGGATGGCTTTTAGAGATTTAGGATAGGAAACTGACAGAGTTTGATGTAGGGGCTAAGAGTGAGAATCAAGACCACGATCGAGATTTTCAGCTTACACACTCAATAAGGTGGACATGACTAAAGAGCTTTTTTTGTAAAAAGAGTTCAGTTTTATACATATTAAGTTTGAGCATCTAATAGAACATCCAATCAAGGCTGTCCAATAGGTACCTAGCCTAGAAGCACAAACAAAAGATCTGGGTATCAAATACAAATTTGACAGTCATCAGTATAGTAACTGTAACTAAAGCAATGAGAATGGGTAAGATTGTACAACTGGGTTACTACAAACTGTGAATAATGTTAGTTACAGCATGAGCAGAGGACTGGAAGGTAGCTCAGTGGTAGAGCAGTTTCCTGTCATTTGCTAAGGCTTAAGGACTGATCCCCAGCACTGGAAAAAAAAAAACAACTTAAAAAGTAGACTAAGAAATAGTCTAAGAAGCATGAATAAAATCTGAAGAATAGTTTGTGAAGCTAAGAATGGAGAATGTTTCAAAAAGAAATACACAACATGTCAAAGCTGAAGTAAGATAAAATGTGAGAAGTGTGTATCATGGACTTGGAAGCCAAGGAGGGTTTTATCCATTTCAACAGTTTGAGAAGTTGGTGAATATTAAAGTACTGAAAATAAAACATTTAAACAATTCTTGAACTGATATAAAAGTTTTAAAAAGATGGAACACATACTTACACTGATTACTATGTTACAACCATACATATTAAACCAGATATAGAACACAATAAAACAGAAAACCTACTTTTGTAAGCAGTATTATGGTTTCAAAAGCAGTTCTGTACTGAGTTTGGGAAGAAAGCTGAAATCCAGAAATATCAACCTAAAAAAAGAGAGAGAGGGAATGGAAGAGACAGTTAACACAAGAATGGTTACACTTTTCTATGTTTTGAAATGTTTTACTCAAGCTAAAAATAATTTTCAATCTGCTGATAATTCAGTAATTCACAGTAACAGAACTGAAGCATCAAAATAACTATAATTATTCTGGTAAAATGATACTCATTAATAAGAATTCATAATAATATAATCTCATCTATAACTCAAGCACCATCAATAGTTATATGAAAGAGATATATAATGTAATAATATGGCAGAATTCTTAAGGAATGAAACCTTCACAATTATGACTAAACTTGTCTGATAACAGTAACAGTATCATTTCCATCCCCATATTACATAAACAAAATTACTGTATGTACTCGTCCATCTGAATATTTAGTGAAGTGATATATGTTAGTAGTCATGCATCACCTAGCCACAGGGACATGTTCTCAGAGATCTATCAGTAAGTAACTGCATCACTGTGTGAACATCACAAATCATATTCACACAAATTAAGATATAATGTCACTAGACAATACAATCTCATGAGCCCTCTATATGTTATATGCAGACCATCTCTAACAAAAATGTGATTTTGTGGCACACAACTGCATTTTATTTCATAATTATTTTAAAATCTTACTTATAAAACATTCCTAGGAAAACTAAGTTCACTCATTTCAACATCACGTTGGTATGCATATGACTTACAACAAAAAGTAGTTGTCTAGTTCTTTCTATGTGCTTCAGGAATTTGTGGCCCATTCCTTTGTTCATATGTGCTCCTTCTATCAAACCTGGGAGATCAGCTACTGATATCTAATACAGAGTTAACAATATAATAAAAAATATTAAAATCACAGTTCACTTATATCCCAAAATTTTTATAATATTTCAAATACAATCATGAGTTACAATTCCCACTACATCTTTGAAATGCCAAGATACCTTTACAGCAAAATAAATGTGTTAAGCATCAAAATCCTTTGTTATCAGATATTAGAGTCCCATTTTAACTTATTCATCAAACAGTCTAGGGATCTGGGGTATTAGTTTATTACTTTTACATTTACTAATCACATAAATCTATACCTCCATAAACTGCTGTATGATTTTTTATAGAATTTTAATTTTTACAATCTGAATTCATTAAAGTTTGTAAGAATATTAGGCAGACATTTACTAAGTATAATTCAGTAGTTCTAAGTTTTAAATTCAATTTGTAAGTAGTATCAATGTTCCTTTTCTGTTCACATTATATCAGCAGAATTACTACTGACTGTTCTTTCAAAATATAAGGATACATTATTCCTATACTCTTTTTAGAAGTAATAAGAATGAGTGCAGAAAGGGATGAAAAGTAGTAGTTTTATAGGCACTGCTCAGTGTGGATAAGAAATCCAAAGTCTTAAAAGGAAACTGAGGCTATATGACAAACGAGTGGGCCCACAGAGTCTCAGGACCTCAAATTTCCTTCAGAGGTTCTCTTCTCTTTTAAATCAAGTCAGAGAATTCTATAAACTGACATGAATACGTCATTATCACCTAAAGTCCATATTTTACATCAGGGTCCATTCTTGGTTGTGTACATTTTAAGTGTTTTGACAAATGTATACTATTATCCACTTGTACAGTCTCATACAGAATAGTTCTGTTGCCCTAAAAATGTTCTGTACTCTGCCTTCTCATTCCTCCTTCCTGCTGGCAACCACTGATCTTTTTTGCTTTTTCTACAGTTTTTTTCAGAAATGTCATACAGTTCAAATTAAAGTGTTTGTACCCTTTTCAGATTGGCATCTTTTGTTTATAATGTGCATTCAAGGTTCTTACATATATTTTCATAAGCTGAATATCCCACTTCATAGATATAACAGTTTGCTTATTGATTTACCTACTGAAAGGTATTTTGGTTGTTTCCAAGTTTCAATAATTACGAATAAAGCTGCTAAAAACATCCAAGTGCAATATTCTATGTGGACATAAAGAAGATCCATAGCTCTTCCTTATTAAGGAAAAATTAATAACTAGATGATATTAAATCCTATTAAACTTTCCCCCCCAAAATAAAAATTAAAATAAAATAATTTCCATTAACTTTAGAAAGTGTTTTTAGGAAATGGGCAATAATCCACTATGGTAGTAAAACAGAAATTGTAATGAGAACAAACAGATGAAGAAGATACAATGAAGACATGATATTGTAGGGCATAACATCTGGAAACACAGCATCAAACCCTTACATACATGTGTACTATGATGGTGCCCAGCAGAATTAATAAAAGCACAACTTCACTTGGCATAATAAAAAAAATCTTAACTTTTTTTCACTTAGCACCACAGAAACAGGCAAATATAGTATTATGAAGTCCTAGTACTAAAGGACTTCCACTTCTAATCAAGTCTTTTACTTTAAAAATAATCACCTGTTTGAAATCATCATACATAATCTTTCCAAGTTCAGGCTTTAAAGTTGTAACTGAAAAGAAAAACAACAAATTAAGGGTAAAATAAAGGCAGGTTCTTTTAAAACTGCCTTAGCCTTATGTACAGAAATAAATAGTATTTTGTTTCTGTAAACAGTTTAATTCATATTTTTTTCTAATTTGTTGAAATGGAAGCTACAATTATCTTTGCCATTTGCAATATACTTGAAAAAGGACAAACAGCGATTTCAGTATCTGTACAGGCACAAGCCTCATCTAATTGAGCCTCAAAATTCCATCCATTACACTTTAAATGATATTTGGAGGGCTCAGAATTTAAGTTTCTACAGTTAAGTGTGGAGGTGAAGAATATCCCTTTCTAATTCAGTTATTCCTTTCTTTATCTTTTCTTTTTTTTTTTTTGGTACTAGAAATTGAACTCAGTGCCTCACTCTTGCCAGGCAGGCGCTGGGCTGCTGAGCTACATTCGCAGCCCTAATTCAGTTACCAATCCTACACTAGCCTTTCCTATGCCTTTTTTAATTTCCTCCTCTTCACAAGAGTCCTATGTATTAGAATATTGCTCATGTAATTTGTAGCAATTAGTATAAAATTAACCCTTATTTAGTCAAAGTCTAGTTTTGGTTTTGTTGTTTTTTTGAGATGGAATCTCACTATGTAGTTCAGGCTGGCCTTGAACTCACTATGAAGTCCAGGGTGGCCTCAAACTCATGGTGATCCTCCTGCCTCAGCCTCTCAAGTACTTGGATTATAGGCATGTACCACCACACCCGGGTAGAGTCGTTTTTTTGGATGCCTTAATTTTATTTTCCAGGTTAATGTCATTCTATGTCTTTTTAATAATGGCAGAGATCCTATCATATTCATTCACTCTTAATCTAAGTTTTCATTATCTCTCTCACTCGAATATTAACTCGATTATTCATCATATCTCAGCCCAAGCACCATACTTCCTCAAAGGATATCTAAAGCAGTCACCTACACTCTGTCATAGAACACTTTCATATTCCTATATATTTATTGGTGATACGTATGCTTCCCCCACTCCTTTTGGACCTTGTGCTTGCAAGGCAGGCATGGTGCCACTGAACTAAATCTCGGGCCCTTTCCCCCACTCTTTGTTAGCACAACTAATGTCAGAATATTAGCTGATTTTGCTTACTATTTTTTGTAACCCTGTAACTTCACGTGGTTCCCAGAAATTTATTTGCTAAATAAATAAAAGTATTATTTCTGCCTTCCTAGTACTTATCACAGTGCTTGAGAAAAGGTAAATAGCTTACAAAATCCTAACGAAACCAAATTAATGACTGTGCGACAGAGAATTAAATGCAATACAGTATCTAACAAGTACAAGAAACATTACTGAGTGCTACAGAGGTTCAAAGATTAATAAAAAGAAAGTCAATGTATTCTAATTGCCAAAAGAAGTTTTCTAACTAAGGCTACCCATGGAGTTGTCAGTTTACTTTTTATTTATTTATTTATTTTTTGGTACTGGGGATTGAACTCGGGACCCTGTGCTTGCGAGACAGGCAGCAGAACCACTGAGCTAAATCCCCGGCCCTGTCAGTTTATTTACATTCAGAGAAAAATTAGTCTTTAAAAATTTACCTTCACACATTAAAATATATAATCAAATTATACTTACATGCATAATCTGCAATTTCAGGTTTTGCATGAGAAACCTGACTTAGCAAAGAGGATTTTCCAGCATTGGGGAATCTGAAATAATTAAATACAACTACGCATTACAATAAATATCAATATTACTCACATTTGCTTATTTCTGAATTGAAAAAGACTTCTTGCATACCCCTGGGGTTAACAGATTACACAGGCTGGGAGTGCAGCTCAGCGATAAAGTATACACTCAGTATACACAAGTATACACTCAGTATACACAATAACCAGCAACCCCCCCCGCCCCCGGCCCAAAGAGAGTAGACCATAAATCTAAAAAATCTCGAACAAACTTATTTTTTGGAGAACAAAATGTACTTTTTTGAACAAAAGTATACTTTTTCATCATGCTAGATACTGAAGATGTTTCAGAATTGTGAGTAAAATAATTGTTATTCTTAATTATGTAAAAAAGAAATCTTGAAAAACAACAAAAAAAGAAATTTTTTTAAAAACCCTGCAATTCACATTTTCAAACTTATGCAAAAGCAAGGAAGAGTACTGAATCCCATGTAGTAATCATCTAACTTTAACAAATATTAACACATTGCCAGTACAATTTTTAAATTTAGTTTGTTTGAACAGACACCCAGATACAGTACATTTAAATTAGCTGATTTGTCTCTTTAAATCTCTTTTGATATAAATTCTCTCTCCATTTGCAATTTACTTTTAATAAAACTGTGTCATTGTTTCTTTTTCAAACAGTCTGGATTTTTCTACTGGCATCTCCATGGTATTGCCTGGATTTTGTATTTGGTAGTTATAAAGTATTGACAGAAAAATTAAAAAGCTACTTCATACTTGTTTGGTGTGGTTTTTAACTTAATAATATAAGGTGACAACTTTCAAGGCAAACTGTAACATACTTAACTAATTGTAATTAATGTTTGGGATTATACATAACATTATAAAAATATGCCAGACACAGTTCTGCATACCTATAATCCCAACTACCTGAGAGGCCTAGGTAGGAGGATTAAAAGTTTGAGGTCAACCTGGAGTTAAATTAGACCCTGTCCCAAAATAAAAAAGGCTGGAATGTAGCTCAATGAGAGAGCGCTTGCCTAAACATGTGCCAGTCCCTGGGCTCAATCCCCAGTGCTAAAAACAAACAAAAATGTATACAGCTAAAAGGACATACAGTTTTAATGATCATTTCTTTTTTTTTTTTTTAATGATCACTTCTGAGTATTGTTATGGTTTGGGTCTATATGCCTCCTCAAAGCCTCATGGGGTCAGAGGTGGTTAAATCTAACTGTGTGATGCTGGGGTTAAGAGCCTGTGATTACTAAATCAATACACTGATTGGTTTGGCACTGCCCTAATCTCAGTAGTCTGGATAAAAGAGGGACAGAAATGTTCCCTTGCTTGCTTGCTTTTGCTGTCTTCAACCGCCATGAACTGTTGCTCCTCTGTCATGCCACCCAGCCTTGGGGCCAGCCGATTATGGACTGAAATCTCTACTGTGAGCTAAATAAACCTTTTCCCCTTTAACTTTGGAAGTTGGATATTTTGTCTCAGCAACAAGAGAAAAATAATTACAACATGTATTATTGGTCTACTTTTTTTCTAAAGACCTAAAGTTACTATCCTTAAACCTTTGCACATATCTTCAATCTCTTTCTTGGAATAAATTTCTAGACAAGGAAATACTGGCTTAAAATCTGTATTCATTTTAAAGACTGTTGATTTTATTTTGGTAAGTTGTGCTCAGGAAAGTCCACCATGTATTTAAAAAGTACCAAGAATAGGGGTCACTTAAAAAGATTTTTTTTCCCTAAATCTCGATAACATCAAATTTATCCAACAAATTGACTTTGTGTCAGGGAGCATTAGAAAATACAACAATGAAAGCCCAGCATGGTGGTGATGGTGGTGCGTGCCTATAATCCCAGCACTCTGGAGGGTGAGGCAGAAAGATCACTAAGAGTTCAAGGCCAGCCTGGGCTACATAGTAAGACTCTGTCTCAAACAAAGACACAAACAAACAAAAAAAACCAAGCCAATACAATAATGATACAAACATGAACCTTTGCCTTCAGAGTTTTCATTCACATTTAAGGAAACGCTTTTCCTTTTTATAACATTAAAAAATTTTTAAAATTTTTATGCTGGCAAGGCTGTGGGGGGAAAAAGGGGTCCTTCTCTACTGGTAGTAAGAATGTGAATTGGTACAACTACTATGGAAATCAGTATAGAGATTCCTCAAAAAACTAAAACTAGAGGTTCCATTTGACCCAGCTCTTTCCCTTCTGGGTATCTTCCTGAAAGAGTTAAAGACATCATATTACAGTGATACATGCATACCCATATTTATAGCAGCACAATTCATAATAGCTAAATCCTGGACACAGCCCATATGCCCATCAACAGATGAATAGATAAAGAAAATATGGTATTTATATACAATGGAGTGCTACTATGCCATAAAGAAGGATAAAATTGAGTCATTTTTAGGTAAACAGATGCACCTTGAGAATATAATCTTAAGTGAAGTAAATCAGACACACAAGTTTAAATACTAATTTTTTCTTTTGTGTGAAACTCAAAATATAAATAAGGAGAAAAATGGAGGATAGATATTAAGAAGCAGGAAGAATATTTTTCAAATGGTAAGGGGAACAAGAGATGGGGAGGGGAGAAGGAAGGAAGGGAAAAAAGATTTAAAGGAAAAAGCTAATTGAAAAAAATGGAAATAAAGCTTTTGTAAATGCGGAGGGGAGATATGTTGTGTACATGTACAAATCCCCCATGATGAATGTGATCATTATGTACAGCAAACATGTACTCAAAAATAAATTATAAAAAATTTAAAAATGTTTTATTTTTATGAGTACATTTTGTGATATGCAATGATTACACTCATTGTGGGGAGTTGGTACATTGGTACATATCTTTTTTATCCATCTATTTGTTGATGGACAAATAGGCCAAGGAAGCTCTTCTTTCAAAAACTGCCAGGCTTTCTTGGGATAATGGTATACCTTGAAAATATCCCTTTGGAATTTTATAAAAATCTGTAAGCTCTGCAATGGAGCTATTTTAATAATTTTCCTCATAAAGTTTGGTGTTGAATTATGTGAGATTTCTTAATGATTTGTTTCTCCTAGGACATAAATTATTTTCCCATATCCCATTTCACTCATGTTTTCGACAGCAAATTGCAAGCATTTTTGTCCATGAGCATAAACTAGCTAAACTAGCTTATTTTCTTTCAATTATCCTCATGTTTTCATAATAATGGTTAAACTCAGAAAAATTCAAGCAGCTATTTCCAAGGAAATCAAAGTATGACTAAAAGAATGCTCGTGGATGAAGAACATATATTTGAAATTTTTCTTCAAAACTACACAATGAAAATTTTAGAGGCTGAAATGCAAAGATCAGATTTGACAACAGCAGAGTACAGTGTATTAGTTCTTCTCAGATTCAGTTCATTCCTCAAACTAGCTAAAAGGCTATCTACTTTCACTGGTATTCATAGTAGCAGCTTCAAGAATAGCTGTCTTGGGCCGGGATTTGGCTCAGTGGTTTTGCCGCCTGCTGTGGAAGCACAAGGACCTGAGTTCGATCCCTGGTACCAAAAAAAAAAAAAAATAGCTGTCTGATTTTAAAACCCTAGAATATATTTATTAAACATTTTGCTTAACAATTGTGATGCATTCATTACTGAATGTAATTTAAAATTCACTTCTGAAAAGCCCAGTATTTCCCTATATGAAGTCTCCAATAAATCAGCAATACAAAGATGATGATGATGATAGAAGCTATAATTCATTGGGTATACACAAATGCAAAGCATGTGTTCCACTGTAAATCTAACACTTTACTCACCAATGTTTAGGGTAAAACCATCTCTAGGCACTATTAAAGATGACCTAAAGGAAGCTTGTGAAGGCTGTGTAACTTACTGACACCAATTGGCTTTTATTGCTGTATTTTCTAATGCTGCCTGATACAAAGCCAATCCTTTGGAGGATTTGAGATGCTAACCCCGTCTATCCTGAGTTCCCCACTTTTATTACTCAGTTTTGCTATGCTCTTTTTCATCTGTAAAGATGTCTCTTTGGAATATGAAACACATTTTTCTACCAAATGAGATGGTAAATCGCGGGATTGCCAGTCTTATCAACAAAACCCTATTAAACCCACAATATTCCTGAAAAATACAGAGGATTATAGAATCTATGCCGCATAGTTTTCATAACTGTGTTTGTTAAAAAAAAATTAAATGTGAATGGCAAGCCAGGATCAGAATGAGGCCTCTGCGAACTTTAAGTGAATGGTGGTTAAGAGCCAGTGGCTGGTCAGGCAGGATAAGAAGTAAGGGATTTAGACTTTAAGAGTCTGGTAAAGAAGCAGTGAGATAGCTGGAGGGGAGTATCAAAGAGATAGATAGATTGACTGATTGATTGACTGGTACCGGGGATAGAATTTGGGACCTTGAGCTTGCCAGGCAGGTGCCGGAACCACTGAGCGAAATCTCCAGCCCCCAAAGAGATCTTTTTAAAAAGCAAGAAACAACTAGAATTTTGGAGTAGAGGAGCAGGGGACAGTTTTCCCTTTTCCTTAAGCCTTCCATTTGAGCAACTGTAATGCTATAGTGGAGGACCCCAAAGAGGAAGCAAGAAAGAAGACAAGCTATTTGAAGTTTTACCTTCCTTTACTGTCTTGCCTTCTGTCTCCCTTCAATGTCCATCAGCCCTGCAAACCCCACAGCTAAACAGCACTGCTTAGCAAAAGAATGGAGACTGGCGAAAGAGAAGAATACTGAGGCCTGCAGTTCTCAGAACAGGTGATTCTAAGCAGAAGCATAAGGACACAGAAACAGTGACAGCAAGAGCTGATTCAATGCCCAGAAGGGTGTAAGTCTGAAGCATGAGACTGCCTCTATGGGTCACTGGGCATTAGTTTAATGCTAATTTCAATCTACTTACACTCTCAAAAATATCTCAATCACATTCCCCTTCTTTTAATTTCCTTCTGCATACTTCTGTTTTTGAAACAGGGTCTCACTGTGTAGTCCAGGCTAGCCTCAAACTCATGGTGATCCTACCTCAACCCCCCCAGTGCTGGAATTACAGACATGCACCACCATGCCTTGCTCTCCTATATACTTTTGGGTGTAGTTTGTTTGGATTTCTAACTTTGTATCTGATAACATTCTTTAACCTTATTGTAAAATTGTTTTTAATTATATTTAAAACATCCCTTAGCACATCTAGTCAGTAGTGTTGCTGATCAGTGGATTTTTCCTGTATGGTGCTATGGCAAGAGATTTCTTAATGTCTACTACTACACTTTCATTCAGTCCTTGATTATTCATGATTATAGTGGGAATATATGAATTTTTTAAAAAAGCAGCCTAACTTCAATTTAGTCATAAACATTAGCTGAGAAACTCTGAGTTTTGGTAAATAAAAATTGACTGATCAATTTTTTAAAATCCATTCAACATCCTACTGGCCTATTCAATTGCTCTGCTCTTCCTTTTACAAATGAATAGTAACCAGGAAACTCTTATTTTGAGAATTTGAAAATAACTATAGCTGACTCTTAACAGCACAAGTTTGAACTACAAGGGCCCACTGAAACACAGATTTTTTTGGAGGATTGGAAATCAGCAAAAATTTGTAAAAACTTGCAGATGAAAGGCATAGCACAGACAAATTGTAAAAATTAAGAAAAAGGTATATCATGAATACATAATCTATTTTATTATTTTTACATAAAATATACCCAAATCTACTATAAAGTTAAAATTTATCACAACTTTATGCATGCAAAGAATGTACATGGCACCATTTGCAGTCAAGAAAAATGAATATTAAATCATAACTGGAAAATACTGGCTGTAGTACACACTGAAGTACTGTAATATTTTCAGTTGCCTCCTGTTGTTACTGAAGTGTGCTCAAGTGTTGCAAGTATGTGTTTAAAATGTCAGGTAATGCTAAACATCTCCACATGAGCAGTTCATCTCTCCAGTGAACTGCAGATCACAGTAAAAAGTGATTTCACACAAGTCAGGCAAGGTGGAACATGCCTGTAATCCCACCACTCGAGAGGCTCAGGCAGGAGGATTGCTATGAGTTCAAGACCATTCTGAACTACATAGCAAGACTGTGTCTTAAACAATCCCCCATCCTGCAAAGTGATTTCACAGTTCCTGTATTTTTCATGATATATAGTACATGTAACATACAAAATATGTGTTAACTGTTTATGTTATTTATAAGGTTTCTAGCCAACAAACAAGCTAGTAGAAGCTAAGTTTTGGAGAAAGCAAAAAGTTACACGCAGACTTTTGACTGCAGGGGGAGTCGTGTTGGGACCAGCACCCCAATTTTCCATTGTTCAATGGTCAACTATATATTTAATTATATGTCCTCTAAGTACACTCAGCCTACAAATTCTACAAACTAGACATAATTCTCCTTCCAAATTACTAATGCTATTTATAAAGTGCAATAAAAATATGAATAGTACTTACCCGACTAGTCCTACATCAGCTATAAGTTTTAGGTCAAGGTGAATCACTCGTTTCTGGCCTTTCAGTGGTAAGAAATTTGTAAGTAGTTTACCACCAAGGCCACCTTCAGCTACCAAAATTCTGTCTTCCTCCTTATTGAGTTCTCCTTTAAATGAGAATGAAAATATACCAAAGATAAATAATACATTGTATTTTTCTTTCATAATGCATGCTAAGAAATTGCAGTTTACATAAAAGACTAAACCACAGGACTAAATTTCTTTTAAAATTCTGACACTCTAAAGTTAGGGGGATAGCTGAAAGGTAGGGTGCTTTTCTAGCACTTATAAGACCCTGGTTCAATCCCCAAAAGCACTAAAAAATAAAAAAAATTTTAAAAAAATCTGACCCTAGAAAATGCTTTTTGCAAGCAGTTGAAAAGAGATTAATTATGTTTTTAAAACCAAGTACTTTTATAACTTTAAAGTAATTTAAATCAGTAAATTTACAAGAATTTTAACATGTCTTAAAAAGCTCTAAAAATTAGATAAAATTATTAATGTTAAAAAAAATTCCTCTGACCTGGCCAGGGATTTAGCTCAGTGGCACTGTGTCTACCTCGCAAGCACAAGGTCCTGAGTTTGATGGGGGGGGGGGGGATATTCTTCTGAAACCCAAGAGAGGCTATTCTTGAAAACCCCCAAGTTTGGAAAATGTGCACATTCTTCACAACCTTAGAAGCTACAGTATACTCACCTATAATTTTACCATTTTCATCAGTTACTGAAATACCAACAGGTACAGGGATTTCACAGTCTTTTCCTTTGGAACCTTTCAGAGCACTAATCCTACTCTCCAAAAGAATAAACAAACAAAAAATTCTAAATTAAAACATGAAAACCTACTGAGACCAATAGTTTACGTTTCTAGCATATATAATGCTTTATAAACATAAAAAACAAACAATTCCTCTGGTTAATGCACACATTAAATGATTATATATTAAAGGAAAACTAAAATTATTCCTATATGTTGCATTTTAGACTACTATATTCTATAAAAACGGTGATAAATGATGATTTAAATTACTACCAAAAGTCATCTTAACCCAAAATGAGCTAAGATACTGCACCTCTGAAATGAAGAGGTCATTGTTACAATACAAATACACAAGAGGAAAAAAACCATGAAAATCCCCTGAATAATGAAACTGAAAAAAAAATTGATCTCAAGAGTACTTAAGCTAATCTGGCCACTTTCAAATTGCTCTTAAGAGAATAAGTTGGTACAAAATTCTTACTAACTCCACCCCTGGGAATTTATTTTTTTAAAAACCCATTATTTAAAAGGTATCTACATAAGTTCAATAATAGGCAAATACTAATTCCTAGACTATCATATTATATAACACCCTAAATAAGTTTCTGACATAAAAAAAGTTAAATAAAGAGGTTGAAAATATTATGCTGGGTTTTTTGGGGGGGGTGTTGGTCTTCATAAACATACACATAATTACATTAGTATAAACACACAGAAAAATTAAAAAGTTTATCATGGTTATCTCTAGGTGGCGAAATTATAGATGATTGACTTTTGATGGTGGTAGAGTACAGTACCTCAGTAGAAATTTGAGAAAGGGTTTATGTTTGTCCAAGATAAATTTAGAAGAAAACAGTGGGGATTCAGATCATTTTTTTGTCTCTACAGAGGAAGTGAAGAAAAGAATTTACCAACACTGGGAGGACAAATTAATACAAAATTTAAGAACTCCAGAATATTTATACCAGCTTTTCATGTGTTTACAAATTTTAGATGTTTACGTAGTTATAAATACACAAAATTTACTTCAAATTACCAATTAACTTTTATCTTGTAATTTTTTTCTTCTAGAAGGGTTTGATTTATAAATTACTTACCGACTGTTTGTTCCTCCTCCAGCCACAAACCGTTTCTGAGGATATTTGTCTTTCAGTTGTTTTAAAGTCATTTTTTTATGGGCTACAACCCAGACGTCACCACCTTTCCCACCTTCTCCACCTAAGCGAGGGTAACCCATGCCACCACTTCCTCCTTTGGTGAAGAGTCTTAGGTTATCAATGAAATTTCCATACTTAGAGAGAGAGAGAGAGAGAACATTTTCACACCAAATGTTTACCAAATTAGTGAACTCCTTTCTAGTTCTGTTCCACTAAAACTTCTTTTAAAAAAGAATCAATAATGGCTTTCTGTATGCCCATTCTACTGCAGTTTCTTAGCTCACCTCCCTCTCCCCTGTATCTCTCTTAGGATTCTCTTTCTCAATAATCAAATACTGTTCCATCTATCCTCAGTCTCACACCTTGGTCCTCTTTTCATCCTAAACTTTCCTCCTAGGTGATCTCAGCTTGGGCTATCACCTAAGTGAGATACTTTCAATGCCTAAATTGTTGGACATTTCCATCAGGATGTAAGCTTGTAACAGTTTTAAAAAACAGAGAGCAGGACCTGTATTTCAAAAATTTCTCAAATATGTAACCTCTTGGTGGGTATCAGTTGACAAGATAATGGTCACCTCGAAAACAAAACTGCATTCCCCCTTCACACTCCCACAAAATCTGTTCCAGCAATGTTCCCTTAAATAATGAAATCTGTTTATCTATTCATTGAGATTACACAAATGAATGTCTTTCAGACTGTACCTGTTTCTTTCCCAGAAGCCCTGGTAACTCTCTCCTTTCCAGTACTACTGCTCTAGAACTTGACCAACATTACGTTCTAAAAGGGTTTTCAGTGTCTACTCACTCCTTAGGTAATAATACATCTTCCAACTTGTTGCTAAGAGCTATTTTCTGAAATGGATCTGATCTATAATTATGTTTTCCCTCTACTCAAAAACCATCTGTGGTTTTACTGTTTATGAAATGAAGTTTAAAATTCATCGTACTATGTTCAAAGCCCTTACTCCACCCTTCCAGTATCATTTTCATTTATTCAACCCCTTCCATTCTCCCCATCCTTTTGCTTTTATACATGATATACTGCTATGTCTCCATGGCACCCTGCACGTGCTTTTCCTCTCGGTAGAATGTCGTTTGTTCTTTTCTACTGAAAATCCACATTAATGTTATTTTTTTCACTGTACTCTGAATAATGGCACCAAAACATGGCTTGGTTTCATTATTTGAGAGAACATTGGAGAAACAGATTTCTTAATTCTTCTAATCAATTCTTACCCTGACACTGTAGGCTGTCCCAGCAATTTGATTATACCTCTGACAGTACATCTTTGGAAATCTTACACAGTAGTGTTTACTGGTTTTCCACAATAAATCAAAAACTTATAGACCTTTTAAAAGTTCTGTTCAATGTGTGACTTTTTTATGCTCCTGTAGATTGATTCATCAGATACACAAGCGTAGGAGACTCAAAAGAAAGAGGAGGCTCTTTCTTTTAAAGAAATATCTCACAGTGTTAGTGAAAAGGCAATAGCCAAAATATGTCGGTAAGTTTTCAAAGAGACATTACTGGTATGGTTATGGTTTCTTTCTTGAAGTAGCTGTGAGTTTTTACAAAAACCACTGAAAGTCCGACGGTACACAAAAATTGACCTTTTTCTGCCGGAAAGCACACCAACTACACATCTTTGTGTGTGATAAAGTCTTTACAAACAGTTTAAAAGCAGTGTTCTGAAGTGGGAAAATATATGTAAAGATGGTACGGACAGTATTTAAAACGGGAAAAAACCACGGTATTTCAGACAAAACGAAAGGAAACACAACTCCAAACTCCACGCACACCGTATTTCGTGTCTGAACAACAGGCACAGGCCATTTCCCTCGGGCTACACAGCCCTCCCACCCCGCCGCAGCCCGGCCCCAGAGAGCGGGGAGGGAGATCCAGCAGGAAAGAGGCCTCTAGAAGACAACGGTGGGAGAGGAGCGAGGAAGACACAGGATCTCAGATGGCTTAAAGGCACCCGACCTAAAAGCATCAACACGGACCTTTCTGAACAACACGCCACCACAATGCACCATGACCACCACTGGTCGAGAATCCTCCCCGTCGACTAGGCGCAAACTTCAGCAAGGCGCACCTTCTTACGTCACCGCCGGCCACCACCACTTTCTCTTTTGCGCACGCGCTTGCAGAGTGACGCATGCGTGGTAAGGTGCGCGCCAGGGGAAAAGCGCGTCGTCCTGGGCGTTCTCTCCCCTGCGGCGGAGGAAAGTGTCCAGCGTTGGGAAGCTGTGCAAAGTAAATCTCCGAGGTAGCGTAAAGGAGTACGCCCGGAGTGTCTGACTCCCGAATTCACATTTTGAATGGAATGGCAGTGGAACTGGGCTGGCTTGAACTGCTAATTGAGGAAATAGGAAGTACCACAGTGAAGGAACAAAAGTATCCAACAGATATAAAACTAAATGTGTAAAAGACACAGAAACTCAGCCGGGAGGAAAGAGCCCCCAAAGCTGAGTAATTTCCAGGCAAAGCTGGAGCTTCAGGAGGCAATTTAAAACTTACGTTGCAAAAATATTACTAAAAAGACTGCAAGATCAGAGATCTGTAAGAAGAATCTGGTGTACAGTAACGCAAAGAAATTTGTCTTCAACCCCAGGTCAGTGGCTTCTAGGAAGAGTGTTAGTCCAACAGTTATTTAAAGAGAGCCTTTGTGAAAATTAGAGGTTAGGGGGCTCCCGGGCCCCATTCGCCTCTTCTCAGTACTCTTCTAGGGTGAAACAGAAAAGTACACAGGCAGACTAAACGGGTCTCACTGCACTGCTAGTTTTATAGTTCTTTTTTAACATACAAAGATTGTTAACTTCTAGTCTTTTTCACCCCTCAACGTGTCAGTCTCTTCACCTTTCAATAACTGATTATTTGGAAATACCCTTCCCTTTGCTGCTACTGGACTCCCTCTTTATCATAAGTGAAACGGTAACTGCCATTTAACCTGTAATAGTTGTGTCTTTTTCCTCTACGGAATATTTTCATCATGAATATTAAACACGATTAGATGCTTATCTCCATTTGTGTACTTATTTCTAAATCAGGAATTGTTACTCAGACCTTCTTAGTTAAGTCTTGATTTTTTTGCTGCCATTTGAATTGATAATTAGGTTTTATTATCTTGGAATAAGGTTGAGCGCCATGTACTTATTTTTTAAACGCTTATTTTTTAATGAGCAAACCCATGTTCTTTCCCATAACATATATACATACATACATATATGTGTATGAAAATAGCAGGAAATAAAAAATAAGCTGATACACAGCATCAGAATAGTGAAGATCATTGTGTACAGTAAACAAAAGAGAAAGCATAATATTTGTCTTGAACAAAACATGGTCAGAAGTCGAAGTATTTGTTATGGTTCTGGTTACCTAACAGCGAAAAGAAACATGAATCCTGAAATTGTTTCCTTTAAAATGTGCAGATAAAATTAACGTAAAATGAAGGGACCCAAATCATTATCCAGAGCTAATGCAAAAGTCATTATCTGTTGAAAGTATTACTATTTCTGCCACTGAAAAAAGAGAATACCTTCCTCATGCTTTCCAAGATTAAAACATGGATAAATCATTAAATTTAGTGGCACTTGTCATGCTAATCCTAAATGAGCCATTGGCACAAGTAACAGTTTCAGTTCAAACTTAACTCACTGTGTAGCACAGGCTGGCCTCAAACTAGCAGCAATCCTCCTGAGTGCTGGGATCTCAGGCATGCATCAGCACACCCGGCTGAGTCTCAATGTAGTTGTGATTTGCATTTCTCTGATGACTAAAGATATCGAACATTTTTTACCAGAGTGTGATGAGGCACAGTTGCGATCTCAGCACTCTAGGAAGCTGAGGAGGAGGATCAGGAGTTCAAGGCCAGTGTGGGTTACACAGCAAAGTTGAGGGCAGCCTGGATTATAAAAAAAAAATGAACTTTTAAACATAATTATTGGCCATATGATTTGTACTTCTTTTTAAAAGTGTCTGCCCATTTGCCTGTTTAGTGATTGGGCTTATTTTCAGTGTTAAGGTTTTTGAGTTCTTTATGTATTTTCGATATTAATCCTCTGTGAGAAAAGTAGCAAAACTTTCCCCCATTTCAGTTTATTCATTTATGCAACAATTTCTGAATTCCTGATTTGTCACCCACACACTCAGCCGTGTACTGGCATTTCCAGGGTTACTGGAATAACTGCAACTTTAACCAAGGAGAATAGTGATGTTAATGGCAGAAAGTAGCAAAAATTTGTTTCTACTGAAAAATTTGCTTGCTCTGCTCTTAATATGCCTTATTTTTAATTTGAAGGACAGCATTCAAAAGTTTCTTTTTTTGAAGCACTTATACAAATCCTAAGAATTAAGTTACGGTTTTAGTACCCTCATTCCACCACTTATTAGGGAAGCAAAAATATTTTAAGTTATTTCTACTATATTATTAGTCATCAGTTACTCTCTTTTCTTATATTTTTAATCATCAATAAGTATATGAATGGCAGTGTAATTATCAGAAGGGCTTTTCATAATGATCTTTCCTGCTTGTCCAAAACAAAAGTACTCAAGCAGTGGAAAGGCTGGTAGAATACTCAGAGTTCTCACTTACCTAGTTTATTTCTTTATTGCTTGTTATTAAGATTTCATAAACCAATAGCCACTAACAGTAAAATAGAAGTTTTAGGTAATTTCACCAGGAAAGAATAAAAGGAAATAAATGTGTAAATTAGCATATTCCCAATTTATTTTAAATCTTTATTACTATCACATTGTCTTAGTTACTTTTCTGGTTGCTGAGACATAGTACCCAACACCCACAAGTTAAAGGAGGAAACTTTTATTTCAGCTTACAGTTTGTAGGTTTCAGTCCATTGTTGGCTGATTCAAAGGCAGGGCAGCATGGCAGAGGAGCATGACAGAGGAGAAACAGTCTGTGGCAGAACAGGCAGGAGGCAGCAAGCGGCAGTGAAGCAGCAAGCCTCCCTTTCCCTTTCATCCCATCCAGGCTACAAGCCTTTTGGGTGGTGCCACCCACACCAAGGTGGGCCTAACCTTGATCCACACCCAGAACTATGATAAAACAATTAGAGGACAAATCCAATTCCAAACACCCTTAATCCCAGAATCACACACCCTAGATGCAGCTACCTCCATACATCCCCCATCTATGTTCTTGGGGGAACATCTAGATTCAAGCTATAACAGACACATTAATTAATCAGCTGAAATATTCTCCTCTAAAAAAATGTATTATGAATGTGTAAGTCCTTGTCCTGTGCATGTGTGACAGGACATACTACTCCATACATGGTAGGCTGCCACTTGGAAATGGAATAACATTTGTGTACATTATCCCCATTGTATAGTCTACATGGGCTTCATAGCAGACAGTATACTCTGAGAAAGTGCAGAACACATAGCTTACAGGAGTATGGTTGTGCAAGAAGAAATGAAGTTTTATGGAAAACATTGTATTCAAGAGTTACATAGAACAGTAAAATATAGTTTTTACCTTATTTCAATGTTCATAAGCATTTAAAATTTTTAAAAGCTAAATCTGTGATCATTGTATGTGTTCTTTAAATTCATATATTCATTCAATCTAGTTCTTGCCAAAACACTGAATCTTTCTTCTGAGACAAGCTCTTGCCATATAGTTCTGGCTGGCCTTGAAATCATTGTGTAGCCGAGGCTGGCCTCAAACTCATGGTAATGCTCTTGTCTCAGCCTCCTAAGTGATGGAATGACAGGTGTGTACCCCTACCCTGGCTCTGACTCTTTCATTTGGTTACTGCAGCTTGCTCCCAGAAATTCTGGTGTTCAAGTAACCAATTCTTTTTTTCGTGTGTGTGATTATCTTTTTTTCTCAAATTCTTTGTAGGTACATTTTAGGTATACAGAACATTTACATTCATCATTGGGAACTTATACCTTCACATAATGTATCTTGCTTCTTATTTTTTTCCCATTCCCCTGCCCTCCCTTCACCCCCTCCCCTCTCCCTATTTCCAAAGGCTTTGTTTCCATTGATTTCTTACCTAATATTTTTTCCTTTCTCTTCTTTCCTTTCCCCGACCCACCACCCCCAATTCTCATACCCCTTTGGACATTTTCTTCCTATTTGACATTACCAATTATTCATTTTAATCCTTATTTACACTTTCAGTTTCTCACACCAGAGAAACTATTCCGTATTTACACGTGTGTCCTATTTATTTCACTTGAGAATATGTCCTCAATGTGTATGCATTTAGCTATAAATTTCTCATTCTTTATGGATGAGTAGTACTCCATTTTATTTTTTTAAAACCCCACATTTTATTTATATATATTTATTTATTTTATAGTCTTCAGCTGATAGGCAATTGGGCTGTTTCCAAGCTTTAGCTATTACAAACTGTGCCACTATAAACATGGGTGAGCATATATCGCTGTGGTATGATTCATTTAATTCTTTTGGGAAGATACCCAGCAGGGGAATAGCTGGGTCAAATGGGACCTCTAGTCCTAGTTCTTTGAGGTATCTCCATACGGATTTCCACAGTGGTTGCACCAGTCTGCACTCCCACCAGCAGTGGAGCAGTGTTCCTCTTTCCCCACAGCCCCGCCAGCATTTGTTATTGGTTGATTTCATGATAGCAGCCATTCTTTCTGGAATGAAGTGAAATCTCAGCGTTGTTTTCATTTGCATCTCTCGAATGACCAGTGATGTTGAACATTTTTTCATATGTTTATTTGCTATTTCTATTTCTTTGTCTGAGAAATGTCTGTTCATTTCAAATGCCCATTTTTGGATTGGGTCTTTAAATTTGGGAGGTCTGATTTTTTAAAGTTCTTTATAGATTCGAGATAGTAGACCTTTGTCTGAGGAAGTGCAGGTGAAGATTTTTTCCCACGTTGTGGGTTGTCTCTTCACACTGCTGGTGGTTTCTCTTGCTGTGGAGAAGCTTTTTAGTAAGAAGAGATCCCACTTGTTGATTGTGCTAATTCAAGGGCAACTGAGGTTTTGTTCATGAAATCTTTTCCTACACCAATGTCTTCAAGAGTTCTACCTAACCTCTGTTCCAGCTGATTCAGTTTTTCTATTTTAATATTTAGATCTTTAATCCATTTTGATTTTAGTTTAGTGCATGGTGAGAGATTTAGGTCTAGTTTTAATCCTTGACAAGTTGAAATCCAACTTTTCCAGCACCATTTATTAAAGAGGCTATCTTTCCTCTAGTGAGGGTGTTTGGCTCCTTTATTGAAGATGAGATGGCTGAGTGTGTCTGGAGTTGTTTCTGCATCTTCTAATCTGTTCCACTGGTCCTCAGGTCTGTTTCTTTGCCAGTACCATGCTGTTTTTATCACAGTAGCTTGGTAGTGTAGTTGTAAGTTGGGGATTGTGATACCCCTGCCATGTCTCTGTTATCTAGAATAGCTTTTGCTATTCTGGGCCTCTTCTTGTTCCAAGTGAATTTTTGGATTGTTTTCTCAAGGTCCGTGAAATATGCTGCTGGGATTTCAGTTGGGATTGCATTGAATCTATGTCGCAGTTTTGGAAGTATGGCCATTTTCACTATGGTGATCCTTCCTACCCAGGAGCAGGGGTTGTCTTCTTTAATTTCCTCTGTGAACCATTGGTTATTTAGAAGTGTGGTGTTCAATTTCCATGTGTTTATGAAATTTTTGCAGTTTCTTTTGCTATGGATCTCCAATTTCATCGTACTATGGTCTGAAAATATATAGGAGATAACTTCAATTCCTTTGCACTTACTGCAACATGTTCTATGAGCGAGTATGTGGTCTATTTTGGAGAATGACCTGTGTGCAGATGAAAAGAATGTGTATTCTGATTTTTGGGGGTGGAACACTCTGTAAACATCTGTTAAGTTCATTTATTCAAGAATTTGATTGAGTTCTAGTATTTCATTAGTTATTTTTTGTCTAGTTGATCTATCCATTTGTGACAGTGGAGTATTGAGGTCCTCACTACCATTGTAGTAGTGCACATATGACTTTTCATATCCGTTAGTATTTGTTTTATATATTTGGGCGCCCTAGCATTTGGTGCATATATATTTATGATTGTCATCTCTTCCTGTTGGATTGTTCCCTTTACAAGGATTTAGTGCCCTTCTTTGTCTCTCTTAATCAGTGTCAGTTTGAAATGCACTTGATCTGCAAAGAGGATAGCTAGTCCTGGTTTTTTTCGGGTTCCCGTTGCATGGAGTATTATTTTCCACCCTTAACTTTCAGTCTATGAATTTCATTTTGAATTAAGTGTGTTTCTGGTATGCAGCATATTGTTGGATCTTGCTTCTTGACCCATTGTGCCAGTGTATTTCTTTTGATTGGTGAATTGAGACCATTAACATTGATGGTTATAACTGATATGTATTGCCTTATCATTGTCATGACTTTTTCTTTTTGTTGGATTTTCCCCCTTTACATTTAATTTCTTATCGCACCCGATGGTTTCATTCTGCTGTGCTTCCTGTGGTTGTGATCCTCATTGTTTTTCCTAGGATATTGTCTAAAATTTTTTGGAGTGTTGGTTTGGTATTCATGAAGTTCCTAAGGTGCTCTTTGTCATGAAAGTATCTTATTTCATCATTAATTTTGAAAGATAGTTTTGCAGGGTACATCAATCTGGGTTGGAGGCTGTTTTCCTTTAGGGCTTGGAATACATCGCTCCAAGCTCTTCTTGCCTTGAGGGATTGCATTGAGAAGTCTGCTGTGATTCTGCTGGGCTTTCCTTTGTTTGTGATTTGTTTCTTTTCTCTAACTGCTTGTAGAACTTTGTTCTTGTGTTGGGTTTCTGGAATCTTAACAATTATATGCCTATGTGTAGATTTTTTTTTGATCAAGGCTATTTGGAGTCCTCTATGCCTGACTTATCTGTATGTCAGGTTCTTTTCCCCTGGTTGGGAAGTTTTCTGCCCTTACTTCTGTGAAGAGTTTTTTTTTTTTATGTCATCTGCACTCTGTCCTGTTTCTTCTTTGACTCCAATCAGTCTTATGTTATTCTTCTTTGCATCGTCAAGCAGCTGCTGGATTGATTTCTCATGCTCCCTTACAATTTTGCAGCAATTTTTCTTTTCCTGGTCAGTAGTTGCAATCTTTTCTTCTATATCTGAAATTCTGTCCTCACATTTGCTCATTCTGCTGTGTAGACTTTCAATGGAGTTTGTAATCTCTTGGAAGTCTGTTTTCATCTGTTTTATGCATTCCATTTGTTTCCTATGTTAGGATTCCATCATGTTCCTCAGCTCCTCTCTAGATTTTTTAATCATGTCTTGCACTATGATCACAATCTCTGCCATTATTTGAGAAATTATTTCTGATTTCATTTTTTCCATATCCTCTTTTGTTGCCAATTCAGGGAGTCTAGGTGGTTGAGTATTAGAGTGTTCCATCTCATTTCCTTTTTGGGTTGCTGTAGGTCATCTGGAAGTCTGGTTTTCAGACTTGTTTACGTGTCTTCTCATTTCGATTGTGGGGTGGCAGGGTGTGTGTGTGCTGTTGGTGACTGCGTGGCTCATCTCCTCTGTGCTGGGAGTGGTGGTACGGCATCCCAGAAGGCCCTTCTTCTGTGCCTGGATTGGTGGTAGGGCGGCCCGAAGCCCCTTCCTCTGCGCTGGGAGCGATGGTATGGTGGCCCGGAAGCAATTTTTATTCTTGAATAATTTACAGGTCTTGTTTAGAAACTAGCCAATAAATTTTACAATACATATTTAACAAATTTATGTATGTAATTTAATATCCATATCTCACTTTTTACCATAAATATTTAACATTTTAACAAAATCTAAACTTACTATCTAAACTTCACTTTCCTCCTCTTCTTTCTCCTCTTCATCCAAAGTATATGTTTTCATTAACCTCTAATATTCAAATAAATGAGAGTAAAAGCTCTCAATTTCAAGAAACAATATACAGTTTTGTTTTCTCTAGGGGATTACTTTTTTTTGTAAATTGCCAGTTAATGTTCTCTGCTTATTTTTCTATTACTCTCTCCTCCTCCTCTTCTTCCTTCTCTTTCTTCTCTTCTCCTTCTCTTCCTCTCCTTGTTCTTGTTCTTCTTCTTCCTATTGATTTATGGTGGGTCTCTTTTCAAGATAGCATTTTTCTGTGTGTGTCACAATAATAATATCCTAATATGTACTGTTATTGAGTAGTTTTGTCATCTCATGTTCTTTACAAATTCATTTTAATGACGAGAAAATATTTGAGATAATATTGATTTTTAAAAGTATACAAAAATGCCTATGGTGCTCAATTGTTTTTTAGCAAGTATTGGTGCTATGGAATGTTTGTATCCATCCAAAATTCATGTTGAAACTTAATTTCATATAACTTATTAAGGGATGACGCCCTTATGTCTTGAAGATTCCTCCCTGGAGGGTGGGATTGAGTGTGCTATAATGGAGGCTTCATTTCCTCTTCTTTCTTTCTGCCATCTACCATGTGGCAATGAAGGAAGAAGGTTCTCACCAGACACACAATACCAGCATCAGTATCTTGCATTTCCCAACTCTAGAACTGTGAGAAACAAACATATTTTTCATAAACCTCCCCAGTCTCAGGTATTTTTGTAAAGCAGCTGAAAGTGACTAAGACAGCTGGGAAAAAAATCTGGAAATACTTCAATTATTACCTGCCTCTTTATATTTTTCTTTCTATATTTTACAACTGTTCTATAAAGACCTTGCAAGACTTGTACACAAGTGCAATATTTTATGAAAAAATCTGTTTTCACAAAAAGACTTTTACAGAAGCTATATGATTTTTCAACAGAGAAATAATAGCTAATTCATCTGGAATTAATGTTAATTCAAGGATGGAGGGGTTTGCTTGATTGAAGGATGGAAGGGGTTGTGTGTGTATGCCAGAGGTCAGGTTAAATTGGGCAGCAGTTTTGGCAGGTGGGGAAATTCCTTTAGAGGGTGGGAAGTTCAGGTTTCAAATTGGATTTTGAATTAAGTCACTTCAGTGTCTTTGCTGACTTTATGAGTCCGTGATTAGTGGTGAATTGAGAAACCTGGAACCCATCTGGTGTGAGATGGGTTTGTATGCATCTTACTCATTCTTAATCAGTCTTCTCTTTTTCTCGATTTTGTTTTATGGCGGAGCCGGTCCCACACACATGGAAGGAGCACATGGAGTGTTAATCCACTCGTGTGGTGTGGCGAACAGGATCTGGCTCTGAGCAGTGATAGTGCTGGGAGAAGTTTGGTTTAGATGGGACAGTGAATGGCGAAGTGGGCTGCTGGCGTTGGCGTCCTTGCTCAGGAACCTGTGAGAAAGGGTGACCCCCCGGAGGGGAGGAGAGGCTAAAGCACAAAGACGGTGAGACTGATGGACAAAGGCAGGCAGGACCTGTCAGGGGCTGCGAGCCTTCCTCTCCCGCTGAGGCTGGAGAAAACTCTTCCCGGAGAGAAAGCGCATGGTTCACACAGAAGCGCGGGCAAGATTGGCGCGTGTTTTAATCTAATCTCTCAGGGTTAATAATCTTAATTGATTGCTAGAGGCTAGAACCCGTCATGGGGAGGCATCCGGTTTCCCCGAGGTGCTCAGCCTTAAGGGAGTTTTTCTCTGACTAGAACCGAGGGTGGCGCCTGGGTGTGTAGAGGGAGGGGACAGCTTGGTTAGTTGACTGCGACTGAGATGGACAGCGTGGGAGGAGAGGGAGAGGGGGAGGAGAGCAGAGTTCGGGCCAGTCTGACTGGGCCGCCGGGTCCGGAGCGCGCGGTGAGGGCGGAGCTCGGGTCCTAGAAAGGGCGGTCGGGCCGAGCGGGGAGCAGAGCTGCTGCCTTCTGCACAGCGCGACAGCTCCTTCCTTCCCGGGCGGAGAGCAAGTGGGCCGGAGCTAAACTGAAATCTAGGAGAAGAGAATCCTCTCGTCCCACCCGCCCTACTTTTAGAGTTGGCTGGAGGAAGGCGCACAGCTTGCGACGATGTGAAACCACTTAGTTGAACATCAGTTTGGATTTGCAGCGCTTGCGCTCCGTCTTTCGCCTAACTTGGTGGGAGAAGGAGGACAGCGGCGAGGAGGAGGTGAGTCCACACTGGGTTGGGCCTCCCGGCCGCTCTCCGTGCTGTCAGAACTGAACTGTGTCCAGGGGCAATTCTCGGGGGCAATTCTTTGCCAAGTTAATTCTTGACTTCCACCTAAGGGCTTAGTATTTGGCTTTATAAAAGAATACATGTATTTAAATTTTTCTAAGTTAAATAGATCATTGAATAATTGGATAATTTTTAAGTTAAAAATATCCCTCCTCATTTTTTCTATGTAGATTATGGGTTCTGCCACAAGAAGACGGTTCTACCTGGCAGTGGGCTGCATTGTGCTCATCAGTCTGGTTAATGCTGATTTTGAATTTCAAAAGGGAGTGCTTGGTGGCCTCAGCTCCGGGATCACGGCCGACATGGACCCCCAGTGTTGGAACACTTGTTCTATGACCCTGCTAAATCTCAAAGAGTTCAAGATAGAGCCCAGTGTGGACGCTTTCTGGAATTTCATGTTGTTCTTACAAAAATCCCGGTGGCCTGGACATTATGAGGTCTTCGTAAACATAGCTCAGGATTTCAGGGACATGTATATAGACTGCTTGATTTCAAGGTCTCATGGAATGGGCAGGAGACAGGTAATGTCTTCCAAGTATGATTTCCCACAGAAAGTAACAGGACGTAGATTAAGCATGTATTTACTGGAGTAGCAGTTTAATTTTATTGAAAGTTCAATATTTAATAAAAGTATTATTGTCCTAACATGTAATATGTAATCTTGATGTAATGTACTGTGAGGCTTCTGAAATGTGCATTTCATCACTAGCCAGCTCATCTGTTAAAATATTTTTCTCTGCATTAAGGACTAAAAACTGTGTCTCATTCTGATTTTGAAAAAGGGACAAAACCAAAAAAGAGTTAAGCAACTGTATTTTATTTGCCCTATTTCTCTCTCAGTGAGTCTGTCATT
>NW_004624809.1:2910669-2920849 GCF_000247695.1 Heterocephalus glaber
AGTGTGAAGGATTTCAGTTTTTGACCATTTAGTATGATATTGGCTGTTGGTTTTTCATAGATGGCTTCTATCAGTGTGAGATAGAGAACATCTATTCTAATTTTTTAGAGGGTTTTTATCATAAATGCATGTTGGATTTTGTCAAATGCTTTTTCTTAAGCAACTGTATTTTAGTAAAGCATAGTTCAATAGAATTTTTATCTACATATTAGCAGTCATTTTTTATATTAGCTATTTACATCGTGTGTCTTGTTACAAAAAGGATATGAAGCTTTAAAGAAATACATCGGGGAATGAGGGAATGTGAAGTAGACAAGGAAATTGGAATGATAGAAAGTGATGAAGCTAATGGTGATGGAATAATCTGTAGTTAGTGTTTAGTACTTTTGATTTTCCCTATAGCCTATACCTTTAATAGCCAATACCTTTAATAAAGCTACATAAATTTGGTCTAAGATTTCCACTTTTCAAAGTGAAGAGAGATTCATGAGCATTAAGATTCACATTGCTTACAGGAAAAACCAAACCACATGTTTGGGAGAAGCCCAGCCTTTCCCAGGCCTGAGAACCAATAGAAATCTGCCCTGCAGGTTTTCCAAATGGCTGCCATGATGTGGGCATTGTTTTTAAGTACCCTTACAAGAATGGATTCTCCTCCATGTTAGCTGATGCAGGCACACCCAAACTCAATTAAACACGGACAATTTTAAAAACAGCAAAAATGAACTGGACAAGCACCTGCCTGATGGGTTTAACATGAGCCCTGAATATACACACAAGTTTCAAGAGGGTATATGAACCATAGGTTAATAATCTTAAATGTCAAGGAATGTATAGACCTCATACCTTTCAGGTATTCTTTTACAAATATTTTTATATAACCAAATTTGCATAATAAGTGGGTAGCAAATAACATGAAGTTTAGGTCTAATAAATTCTTAGATTGAAAAATTTTATCTTGCTAATTAAGGACAGATCTCCAAGCTCAGGAAATCCAGTGGTTGGAGGGTAGGCTAATGTTTTCATAAAAATGACCAGACAGGTGTCGTTGCAGTGGGACAGAGGTGGAGGTAGAGTGAAATAATTACTCAAAAGCAGTTTCATGGTATCAAAATGTAGGTTGAAAAGTGTGAGCCAGGCATAGTGATGCACACCAATAGTCCCAGCACGCTGGGAGGCTGAGGAAGGAGGATCTCAAGTTCAAGCTCAACTTGGGTATCTTAGTGACTTACTCAGCACAACTCTCCAAATAAAAAATAAAAAAGCGCTAGAGATATAGCTTAGTGTGTAAGTCCTGGGTTTAATCCTCAGTACAACAAGAACAACAACAAAAACAATGACAACAAAACAGGAACATTCCTTGCACATTGCCATTAGTATTACATGGCCACATTGGTGTTGAGCGGGGATGCTACCTTTGCTTCTTTTGCTCTATTCAAAGTTGTGTGATTTGTTCAGTCAAAAGATCTTTAAAAAAATCTACCAATTCTTTTTTTTTTTGGTACTGGGGATCGAACTTGGGTCCTTGCGCTTGCGGGGCAGGCAGTGGAACCACTGAGCTAAATCCCTGGCCCTACCAATTCTTATATTACAGTAAACAATCTGATTTACAGCTTTGCTCATTTATTTAGTTTAAGTCCTAGCTGGTTATTCTGCACATAGTTTAAGAAACAGTGGTAAAACATCTAATATTGCTCCTAAAATATTTACTCATAAGTGGATACAACAGGCAATAATTGAGTATGACTGAAGATCCTCTGTTCTTCCTACAGACTTTTTTTGGCTTTAAATAAACTTTTTATTATTTTAGAATAGTTTTAGATTTGCAGAAAAATTGCAAGGATAGAGTGAGTGCCTGCATATCGATCACTTGTTTTATTCTTATTTTAATATCTCCTGTTAGTATGGTATATTTGTCATGACTAATGAACTGATGCTGACACATTAGTATCTAAACTTCATATTTTATTCAGATCGCACTAGTTTTCCCTAACATTCTTCACCACCCAGGAGCCCATACCACACTATGTCAAGTTGTTATGTCTTTTTAGGCTCCTCTGGGTTGTAATAGTTTCTTAAATTCTTGCTTTTGATGACCTTGACAGTTTTGAGTACCGATCAGATGTAATGCAGAATGCCCCTCAATGTGGGTTGGCCTGATGTTTTTCTCATTGTCAGACTGGGATTATGTGTTCCTGGGATAAATGCCATAGAGGGAAAGTACCATTTTTAGCACTTCAGGTCAAGGGTGCGTGCTATCAATGTGATTTATTATTGATAGTGTTTATCATTGGCTAACGTAGTATTTGCTAGGTTTTTCTACTTTTCCTTCTTTCTAAACTGTGCTCTTTGGAAGCAAGTGACTAAATATAACCCATATGTAATAGAATGTGGAGTTATAGTCCACTTTCCTAAGAAGGAAATATCTACTGAAATTATCCAGACTTCACAGAGATTCCTCCCTCTGCTTCTTCCTATCAGTGTGGACTTACAGACATTTATTTATACTTTGGGTTATAATATAATAATTACATTATTTTGTTGGTCAAATTATTCCAGCTTTTGCCTTCAGAGAGCTCTGTAAGATACTTTTAGATTCATCTTCTGTATTTCTGTCCCATTCAGTTGTTTCTTCATGGAGCCCTATTTCCATATTGGAGAATGACATTAGAAATGAACATCTGGGTGTTTGCTCTATCTATAGGATTATGACCTGGTAGTACTAGGCCAGTTTCTGGTTTTCTTTCTCAGGAAGCATTCCTTGTCATTTTCCTTGACTGTCAAATAAAAACAAGCAATAATGAAACATGGTTGGTTGCTAAAGAAACTACTTTTTACAAACTTGGCAGAAAGTATATAAAAATGAGAGGGGCTGGTCTCCTTTCACTCTGCAGTAGTCCTCTTATACCTAGAAATCTTTGTTCAGTTTGGCAGTTGACAGTTTAGAATGTTGTCAAACTGTAGCACTTCAAAAGAGGCTGACTACATTAACAAAGTTAGGAAACTATTATCAAAAGAATTTGGTCAGAAGTATGATTAAAGAAATTGAATATTAGACCCGAAAAGACTTGGGTGGATGTCATAATTGTTTCCTGTGATAGGAAATGCATTTTTGTGCTCCAGAAGGAAGACTGGAACAGCATGGTACTGGCAAAGAAACAGACCCAAGGATCAGTGGAATAGATTAGAAGATCCAGAAACAACTACAGATATGCTCAGCCACCTCATCTTTGACAAAGGAGCCAACCATCCTCATGGGAGGAAAGATAGCCTATTTAATAACTGGTGTTGGAAAAACTGGATTTCAACCTGCCAAAGATTAAAACTAAACCCATACCTATCACCATGCACTAAATTAAGATAAAAGAGGATTAAAGATTTAAATATTAAGACAGAAACACTAAATTTGCTGGAAGACAAGTTAGGTAGAACTCCTGAAGACATTGGTACAGGAAAAGATTTTATGAACAAAACCTCAGTGGCATGGGAACTTGCACGAAGAATCAACAACTGGGATCTTACCTTATTAAAAAGCTTCTGCACTGCAAGAGAAACCAACAGAGCTAAGAGACAATCTACAATGTGGGAAAAAATTTTCAGCAACTGTACCCCAGACAAAGGACTACTATGTAGAATATACAAAGAACTGAAAAAAAATCAGATCCCCCAGATTCAAAGACCCAATTCAAAAATGAGCATCTGAAATGAAGAGACATTTCTCAGAGAAAGAAGTAAAAGCAGCAAATAAATACATGAAAAAATGTTCAACATCACTGGTTATTTGAGAGATGCAGATGAAAACAACACTGAGATTTAAATCACAGTGTTAAATCACAGATTTAAATCACATTCCTCAGTCCAGAAGGAATGGCTGCTATTATGAAATCATGCAATATCAAATGCTGGCGGGGGTGTGGAGAGAAAGGAACCCTTCTCCATTGTTGGTGGGAATGTAGACTGGTGCAACCACTGTGGAAATCAGTATGGAGATACCTCGAAGAATTAGGCTTAGAGGTCCCATTTATGGGATAGCTGACCCAGCTATCCCCCTGCTGGGTATCTTCCCAAAAGAATTAAAAGAATAATACCACAGTGATATATGTGCACCCATGCTTATAGCGGCACAGTTCATAATAGTGAAAGCTTGGAAATAGCCCAAGTGCCCATTAACTGGAAATCGGATAAAGAAAATGTGTTTTTTTAAAAAAAATAAAATGGAGTACTACTCAGCCATAAAGAATGAGAAACTAGAGACATTTATAGCTAAATGGATGCATATTGAGGCCATTCTCTTAATTGAAATAAATAGGAAACATATGTGTAAATACCGAATAGTTTCTCTAGTGTGAGAAACTGAAAGTGTAAGGATACACATGGATGAAATTGCCTAATATCATATTTCTCAGATTGTGTTTCCATCACGTGTCATATGACTATATCGAAATTTAAATTAGGGAAAAGCTTGGCTTATGTGGAGTCTGCTAGTTAACTGGAGTTTTTTTCCAGACCATTATTTGTTCAATGTTGGTTTTGGGGATCTTTCTGAAACAAATCACATCCTCTTGTTGGTGCTTGAGATGCTTTTTTAAGTTATATGGAAAAATGTTTAAGTGCTTTTCAGTTTTGTTTTGGTTGAGTTCTACTGTATTTGAATATTATTGTAGTTTTTTTTCCCTTGCATTGTTCTTCTTTGAATTGTTCTTTGGTTTTAATTTTTGTATGTGTGTGTGTGTGTTTGATAATAAAGTTATTAAAAAAAAAGAATGAGTCTCCAGCTGTCCTTGGGAAACTTAAGAGTCTACAAAATGGGGCAGTCTTGGCTGGGGATTTAGCTCAGTGCTTTCACTGCCTGCTGCACAAGTGCAAGTACCTGAGTTCGATCCCGGTACCAAAAAAAAAAACAAACCCAAAAAAACCCCAAACAAACAAACAAACGAAAAAATGGGGCAATTTTCATATAGATTCTGGATGTATCTGAGGTAAGCCAGAGGTGTGCCTGGGGCTTTCTGTGTGGGGATCTCATCATACATGCCATATCAACTTCCATTCTTGTATCTCAGTAACTCTCCTTTGCATGAAATCTTTATATGGTTAGGGCTTTCTGTAAAAAAAAAGGAACAAATTGTGTGTTCCTGTATCTTTTCAGGGGTGGTGGTAATAGAGAAAAGGATTCTAGTGATAAAACCCAGTCATAAGCTGATTTATATCATTTGCCACTGGGGGCTGCAAGGGGACTGGACATCTGGCTGAGGGTGAGGCACCACCAGCAAACTGGCAACTAACTCATTCTTAGGGGACTAACAACAGCCACAACTTCTCCCTCCACTGACGATGTTACTGTCCTCACAGATAGGATAATAGAGAATCCATAAAGGAATGTATAGTGGGAAAGGAGGATGGGGAAAGAGGAGAAACTTGGTAGGAAAAGGTGGGTCTAGGAGGCCAGTGGAGGCTGTGGTAATGAAAGGAGGACACTTGGATCTCTTTCCAACTCTTCATTCAGTGGCATCATGCTGGTCACTTGAACTTGGTCATAGAGCATTTACACTGAGTAGTTTATCAGGGCTTTCCCTGCCTGGAGAGCCAGCTGATATACATTTACTAGTACCTTGCCTAGCTTCTAGACTCAAATTTCAACACAGTTTTCTAAGAAACAGGTATTTCTCTCTCCCAGCCCTGGATATGAACTTAACTTTGTGAATTCCTGGTTCGAGGAGCAGTTTCAGGGCTTAAGGCAGGGGATGGAAACTGTGTAATGGCACCTGATGACATGGACACTTGGCTCTGTATGCAGCATTATTCCTCCTACCTCCCATTTTTTCACAAAATACCTCTACCACCAACTGAAGAAAATATCTCCACCACAAATCCAACTTTCTGTCTCCATTAAAGAAGAGTAGTAGCAATAGACTTTGTTTTTTTTACTTATAAGAGTAAAGCCATCTATATTTGTATTTTTATTGTTTAGTTCATGATTAACATTTGCCTTTTCCAGCAGATACATGTTATTTGACCATGAACAGAATATTTATTGCTGCCTAGTGTTAGTTTATACTTCTGAGATCAGTACCTTCATTCCCCACTACGCCCAAATAAATGTACTGGGTGGTGTTGGCCTGCTTCTGGCTCCAACAGGCAGTGCACAGATCTGGCCAAAGTCATGATCAGTCACTCAGGAGCGGGCAGTCAAGGGTCTAAAATATTCCTAGATCTGACAGATACAGAACCTCTAATTTTTTTTTTTTTTGGCTAAAGTACCTGGAGTAGTTCAAATGCAAGAGTCCTAATTTATCCACCAGATTCATAATTTCAGTTAAGAGAATTTGCAGTCTTTCCAAAGAAATTGATGATGTTTTTGATATTATGTGTTGATCTTTTCCAAAAAATAAATCCTGTGTCCTTTTTATTTTTTATGGCATTTTACTAAAATATTTATTCTAAAATGTCTGCTTTACATTTGTATATAAAGATACATTTACCTAAAAAATTATAAGAAGGATTTATTTCAAAAAGTCTCTAAAGTGTGCTAAATAGGAAAACTCTTTTTTGCCTCATTCACAGTTGTAACTGCTTTCACTCTCTGCAAGGCTCCTCCTCGAATAGGCAGCTTTTTAAGAGCAATGTCTGTGTCAGCCAGAGGTCCTCCCAGCAATCTGACAGGAGTGCTTTCCACTGTTACTACTCGACCAGAGGGAATCTAAAAAAGCAAAAGGTAAATATCTAAATGAATCTACTTATACAATTTTTCCATACAAGGAAAACCCATTCATTCTTCAGCTTACTTTGGAAAAAGATGCGAAGTATAAATATAAGCAACTTTTCTCAGGGAAAGAGGATGAAAAAGGAATTAAGTTGTGTTACATACATGTACCAACTCCACACAAGGAATCCAAACATTATATACTGCAAACATGTACTAATTAAAAAAATTTGAGAAACAGTAAGTAACTAGGGAGGCAGCAGGCTGTAATGAAAAGATAAGAACTCGAGCTAGGAAAAATGGGTTTGAATTCTACTTCTAGTGCTTATCAGCATATAACCAGCAGAGGTCGCCAGGAACGCCCGCTATGGCCTGGATCCCCTGTAGGAAAGGGAGGCACCTCACGTTTCTGGACAGAGATGGGGACACACATTCTAGTGTTGGCGGCAATTTCCTAGGAAACGTGGAGGGCTGGGCTCTGCTCTAAATTAGTACTGGGCAAGGGGTTTCATATCTTGGAGATAAATATGTCTTAACAATATGAAACCTGAACAGCAAGAAGAAAAAAATACGTGAAACTCCCATAGAAATTTATGAGTTCTGGGACCTGCATGTATTTACCTGTTAAGAAAGAGATGTGGAGAAAATCTTACCGTTGTGTTAAGGCCTTTAATAACCGTTGGGTGAAGTATTGCATTTTGTGGTCGCTCATTGTACTTAGAGGATTCTATAGCCTTTTCTTGCAGCCTTTTTGCTTTCTGAAAAAATTTTAAATTAGAAAGAAAATAATATTAATTGCTATTAAATCATTAACTGTGGTATTTATAATGAAAATACAAAGTATATTTAATTGTGTTTGGCTTGTTCTTTGGCTGTTTATTATACTGTCCTAGGATCTGCCTTTACTCATTTAAGTGCTTACTCATTAATGTAAGTTGGATTCTTTGTGCATTGAAGAAAATATCAGGCACCTAAAAACATTCTGGTGATTTCCAGAAGTATTTGTCATATTTGACTGAAGAGTAAAGCCAGTACTGAGGAACTCAGATTTCATTTTTAGCACATAATTTAATAAGCTACTAAATTTATATTAGGCTGTTTCAAAATATGTTGCATAAATTAAATACTAATTCAATATACTTACATGTGTTAAACATTTGGAATAATGCAAGTTATATAATTCATTTTAGTTATAGTCAAGCTCAGTAATTGAGGCACTAAACATGTAAAATGTGAGGTAACAAATGCTCTACATGGAAGGGGCTTCTTTTCATTAACTGTTCCTTAAAAATAAAAGCAGTGGGGCCAAGGATGTAGCTCGGTGGCACAGCACCTGCCTGGCAAGTGGGAGGCCTTGAGTTTGATTCCCAGTACCCAAAAAAAGAAAAAAGAAAAAAAAGAAAGTCATCAAAAATACCAGCAATGATAAAGATGTTTTGTGAGTATAGTCGGAAAAAACATCTAGTGAAAAGGGGGATTCCTGACACCCCAAGTGAGCTTGTTCTTAGGTTTTGCTATATTAATATCATTCTTTTATTTTTGTGGACTACCTTAACATTTACTAATTTCATATCTACAGAAAGCATTGTAACATTAGGTGAACAACCATCTAAGGCAGTAATGGAAATGGTACGTAAAGGTAGTAAAGAAAGAGTAATGAAATTTTGGAAATCCATAGTGCTTCTCACAAATTTAAAGTGAATAATTAGCCCTATAAACTTTTAGTCTGGTTTCCAGCTTCTAATAGAAGCAGTTTTCACATTTTTCCAAAGAAACATTTATCTTGAATTCCCATTTAAACTTTAGTTTGTTTCTTTTGGTAGTTAAATAGGGGAAAGCCTCTGGGGTTTCTTACAGAAAAGAAATAATTGAATAAGAAGGTGTTCTACTGAGAGCTCACCAGAAAAGTAAATGAACATTCATGTGTGAAAAAAAATGTCCTTAAGATATTGGTTGTTTATTGTTTATATGTAATACCTTAAAAACCTTACCTTTAATGTTTTAGTATTTGATGTTCTAGCCAAGAAATTTTCCCATGATTTATTAGCCAATTCTCTTTGCTTATGTGTTGTTTGTATCTGAAATGAGAAAGATAAGCAAGGATTTCAGTTTCTATAAAAGAATAGCGAAGAGCTGGAAAGCCCTATTTTGAAGGCTGCACCTACTCTTTGCTAAGGTAAAAGTTATGGCTGAGTAGCAAAAGGGTTAGAGAATTCATAGAACTTAATTTAAAAAAACAAAAAGCTTCAAATGAAAAAATCTGTCATTAATGTGGCTAAGATTTGAACTACTCTCCATGAGATGTGATACAAAACTGCCATTAATTAACGATAAACATGCTCAGCAAGTCTAATTGTTTTGCATGATTACCATCTGTGAAGACAGACTATAATCCAGAGGAAACTAAATATATGATTTAAAAGAAAATTCACAAGAGCAAGACAAACCCAAAGCTCGGACAAGGGAGGAAATTATAAAAATCAGAGCAGAAATCAATGCAATGGAGACTAAGAGAAAGATACAAAAAAATCAACGAATTGAAGAGTTGGTTTTTCAAAAGAATAAATAAAATCAATAAGCCCTTACCCAACCTTATCAAAAAAAGTAAAGAAAAGGCTCAAATCCATGCAATTAGGAATGAAAAAGGTGAAGTCACAACAGATCCAGCAGAAATACAGAGGATCATCAATACCTACTTCGAGAACCTGTACTCTAATAAAATGGAAAACACAGAAGAAATGGACAGATTGCTAGATACATATGAATTGCTAAAGTTAAATGAAGAAGATATAGAAATTCTAAACACCCCAATTACAATGAGTGAAACTGAAACATAATTAAAAATTTACCAACAAAGAAAAGCCTGGGTCCTGATGGCTTCACTGCTGAATTTTACAAGACATTAGACAATAACTATTGCCACTACTGTTTAAACTCTTCAATGAAATTGAAAGGGGAGCAATACTTTCAAATTCATTCCTGGAAGCAAGTATTACTTTGATTCCAAAACCAGGGAAAGACCCAACCCAAAAAGAGAACTACAGGCCAATCTCCTTAATGAATATACATGCAAAAATCCTCAATAAGATACTAGCAAACAATACGGAAGGTCATCAAGAAGATCATACACCCTGGCCAAGTCTGATTTATCCCAGGGATGTAAGGATGGTTCAACACACGTAAAAAAAAAAAGTAATATACTATATTAACAGAGCCAAGGACAAAAATGATATGATCATCTCAATAGAGGCAGAAAAAGCATTCGACAAAATCCAACACCCATTCATGATAAAAACCCCACAGAAAATTGGAATAAAAGGTCTTTATCTCAACCTGATTAAGGTTATCTATGAAAAACCAACAGCCAACATCATACTAAATGGACAAAAACTGAAAACTTTCACACTAAAATCAGGAACAAGACAAGTATGCCCACTATCACCACTCCTGTTCAATATAGTTCTGGAAACATTAGCCACG
>NW_004624809.1:2925319-2938910 GCF_000247695.1 Heterocephalus glaber
TTTTTGGTACCAGGGATCGAACTTAGGACCTTATGCTTGTGAGGCAGGCGTGGCACCACTGAGCTAAATCCCCAGCCCCAGATGAAATCTTACTTCATGAAAAATACCCAATTAATGGTATGTTTACAAATGTAGATGGAAAATGGAAAATAAAAACGACACAAGATGTGGATGACTGCTCACAGCTATGAATAAATCATTGCTTTGCAATTTATTTTGTCATAATAGATTTTAATAACAAATTATTAAAAAGGTACTTACTTTAAAATCAAGATATCTATGTATGATACAGAGGGTGACAAAATCTTCAGCAGATAGGCCAGGTAAATTTTCAAAATCTAAACAACGTTTATAAACAGAGTTACTTAAACAGAGCAAGTGATCCAAGAAGCATATCATAAAAACAAATGCAAACAGTCCCTTTTGGGTTCATCCCAGTTTTATGAAATAGCTGCTCTGGTGAGTGTGGGCCCCTCCCATATCCAGCCTCCACGAGGTCATCCTCATCAGGCCATTGTGCGAGAAAACTTTCTTTCTGTGTTGGGGCAGACAGGGATATTTTACTTTCAGAAGCTATAGAATAAGGACTCCCTTCATAGGAAGCAAAGACTTAAAAAAAGCTTATGCGATTCAGAATGCTAATGCTAAACCCTGATCGTCTGAACTAACTGCCCTTAATCCTAGCTGCATGCTGGAATTGCCTGGGGAACTTTAAAAAATACTGATGCCGGGGCTCCACATACAGAGATTCTGATTTATTTGGTCAGTGGTGCACTCTGGGCATTGGGGTAACAATGCAACACACATTTATCCATAGGAAGGCACTTTTATTCATGTTTGAAGAATAGACTCCAAAACAAAATCACTGTCTGGTGACACTCAGCCACACAGGGAAGCACTTATGAATTTGAGAAGTACCTGCTTACCTAGTTTGCCCAGCACAGCATATATTTTTGCTCTGATATTCTCAGCAACATCCATGACTGCAATTGACGGGCAGTTAGCGGGCAGAGGCATGACTTTTTGCTCTTCTTGAAAACCAGTCAATAGAGGTTTCTTTGTATCTAATCATTGGATATCACAAAAGTATGGAAGGAACAGATAAAAACTATAGTAAATAAATACTTAATTTTGAAATTTTAGTCTATATAACAAAAATATTGAAAAACATTATAATAGTGAGATAGTGCCTTATACATAGTTACTTTTTTGAAAGTATAATCAGGAATTTCTTCTCCACTCTGTGGCAAAACTTAAACCTTTCATTTGTATTATTTATACAAAATATAAATTTTACAAAATTATTTTATAGAAGGGAATGTTTTATGTAAGTAACTTGTACATCTTTGAGATCCAGAAACTGAATAATGTCAGATCAACAGTGATGTAATTTCTTTGTTTTTGCTATCTATATTATTATAAATATAAAACATATTTTGTGATGTTATAGATAAAAACTTAACCAAGGCATGGTGGCACATGTCTGTAATTCCAGCATTCTAGAAAGCTAAGGCAAGAGGATCCCAAGTTTGAGCCCAGCCTAGGCAACATAGTGACTTAAAGAGCCCCAGTGTTATCATTCTTCATGGCTGAGTAGTGCTCCATTTTATAAAATATCACATCTTTATCTAGTCACCAGTTGACAGGCATTTGGGCTGTTTGCAAGATTTAGCTATTACAAACTGTGCTGCTATAAATATAGGTGCACATATATCACTGTGGTATGATTCTTTTAATTCTTTTGTAAAGATACCCAGCAGGGGAATAGCTGGTTCAAATGGGACTTCTGATCCTACTTTTCTGAGGAATCTCTACACTGATTTCCACAGTGGTTGCACCAGTCTATACTCCCACCAACAGTGAAGAAGGGATCCTTTTTTCCCCATATCCCTGCCACCATTTATTATTGAGACAATTGTAGCTAAAAGGATGCATATTGAGGCCATATTGAGTGAAATAAATAGGACACACATGTGTAAATACTGAATTGTCTCTGATGTGAGAAACTGAAAGTGTATATGAGGACCAAAAGGTATAATAGATAATGTGAAATAAGAAGCAAAGGTTCAAAGGGGAAGGGGAAGTGGGAGGGGGGTGGGGGAAAGGAAAGAGGGAACAAAAAAAAATATGAGAAAAGAAGAAAAAATGGAAACAAAGCTTTTGTAAATAGGGAGGGGTGGAGGGGTAAAAGAGAAGGGAAATAGGAAAAATCAAGAACTAAGATATATCATACAGGTAGAAATTCGCAATGATGAATGTGATCATAATGTATACCTAAAATGTAGCAATAAAATTAATTTTTAAAAAAGAGCCCCTGTCTCAAAATATATATTTTTTTAAGGGCTGAGGATATGGCTCAGTGAGAAGGCCCTGGCTTTAATCCCCAGTTCAGCCAAACAAGCAAACAAAAATCTTCAAGTGAAAAACAGGGGGAGAAGGTAGAAATCATCAGAAGTAGAAGCATTTTCATTTAAGAACAAAGAACATTGATATTTTTGATAAAACAAAACCATAATTAGAATATTAAAAGGCTGGGCAACCCATTCAGGACCCCTCCTTTCTCTCAGGAGCTATCCTATTACCCAACAAATTTTCCTGCTTAAAAAAAAGAATCTTAAAAGGCTTGGAAGTTGTAATATAGCATTATAGAATACATAAATTAACTATGTATTCTGGTCCTGGAAACCTCATTAGAGTATGGTAATTAAAATATATGAACCTTTGTTTTATTTTTATTTAGGAAACAATTTGTTTATAAATTATGTAAATATTAAGGTACAAAATGTTATTAAAATTGTTATGAAGCACTCTATTTGTATCCCCAAAATTTATTGGTAAATGAAATAATACTGAATCTCTTTGTAAAAGCAAGAAACCCAAATAAACTTCATTAGAAAGTACTATTAAGTTTTGAGTTGAAATGTAGAAAAATACCATGTTTTGAAAATATTCTATACAAATATAAACCTGCCACTAATTTTCTGTTTCCTTCTAATGATTCAGAATTTATAATAAAAATTTTGTTTTTAATTTTAAGTTTTTGGCCAAACTGGAAGTCGAACCCAAAGCTCTTAAACTCAGTTACATGCCCAGTCCCTTTCTTATTTTTTATTTTGAGTAGGGCCTCACTAAGTTGCTAAATCACCTAGGTTTGGCTCAGACTTGAAATCCTCCTTGTTCAGCCTCCCAGAGTGCTAGGATGACAGGCTTGTACCACAATGTTAGGCCAATCATTCAGAATTTATGATAGCAACTTTTTCGAATCCTTGTGCAAAGAACTTTAGAGAATGGGGTGAAAATCCTCATATTTTCCTAGTACTCTTTAAGACTCTTAAAAAATACACATCCGATTGCTTCCACTAACAATCACAAATACACTCACCAATGATCTTCCCATATTTATCACGCTTTACTCCTAGTTCTTTTTCTTCTTTTCTCCACAATTTAATTAAAAGACTAGCAGCTGTCTGATTCTTCTTCCCTCGCCAAGCATTGACATGAGCCGCAGTTTTGGGATTATCACAAAATTCAACCATTATTCCAAGTATTAGATTGCAGAATTTTTTTTGGTTTAACTTTAGCAGTAAGACAGAAAAGAAAGAAAATTGTGATAAAAATTAAGTGATTGGTTCTGTTAAGAAAAGAGAAAAATACTTACATCGGTAAGTTCCCTCTACCTCAAGAATCTAAGTATGATTTGGGAACGATCTGTTAAAAACAGATATCTGCTGTCATGGGTATTTTCAACTATTAGAAATTAAAGAGGTTAAAAAAGATTTATTATAATTCTTAAAGTAGTCATAAACATATATCATGATCAAAAATGTAATTGATTTGGTTGGTTTGGAAAAGGGAGATTTGCAAAAATGAGTGAAGATATTTTAAGTTTATTTATTTATTTTGCAGAGCTAGAGATCACACTCAGGGCCATGTACATGCCAGGCAAGTGCTGTACCACTGAGCTACACCCCATGCCCAGATGTTCACTTTAAGTGGAGAAAGATCAGCAGTGACATGGTTCACTATAATGACAGGGTTTTCACATTTTGTGTTTTATTAAAATTTGAAAAAGTCATATTAAATATAACATCTTCATTATCAAGACAATAACTGATAGTAACTGTGACAGTCAAATACAAAAAGTGAGCTATAATCTTGGGAGATATAATCTTGTATCTTAACAAACAATGAGATATAATCTTGTATCTTAATCATACCCACAGAGTATTTAAGCATTCAAGAAAAATTCTGTTATTGTCAAGCATATTTTCTTTATTTTCAGCAAAGATTTAAGTATAGAAATTTCACCCAGAGCAATGCCCTCCACCTACTCATTTTTCAATGTGAAAAATTTTTTTGTTGATTAACTCTTAAATTGCTCATAGAATAAAGCAAGGGAAATGTAAGATTTTTGGAACTACAAACATGATTGTTTTCCTTATATGAGATAATATTACCTGCAAAGAGTGTTTTATGAGACTACCTGGCACATAGTAAGATCTCAATAATATTTAAACAATGTTAGAAATTATTACTGTACACTCAATAAATATTTTAGTTGAATTGTATTAGGTGGGTACTTCAGTTTCAGAAGAGGCAAATGTCATAGGTTGAAGTTGACATAAAAACTTCATTAAAGCATATTTATAATTTGTAATTTATTGGTTCAGTCCACATTAAAATCAATGTAATACTATTAATAAGACAGCAATAAAATATGTAGCAATGTATCAGGCACTATTCTAACCAATGTATTTATGTATACACATGTATGCATGTACACACATGTGCACACACAGGATCACTGTTTTAATTCTTCCAACAGTGTGATGAGGTGGATACTGTTGTTATCCTTGTTTTATAGATGATGATATAAAACACTTATTAACCAATTGTATTTTAGGGACATGAAGGTATAAAAATACTTTTGGCATGTTTGATAAGTACAAAGTAGGTTTATTATTCTGTTAATAAAATCAAGAATGATGGCAATCATAGATTGTGACAGAGCTAACACTCCCCATAAGAATGTCAAAATTCTACTGGAATGAAATTATAATTTTTCTTCTATATCATCTTGATTTAGAATTGAGGCTAGAATTGAAGTTTATATTCTTCACACCTGCTGGATGGTGACTGTCTTTCCTGGAAGGCTTCACATGTTCACTTTTGCTCATCCTGCAAAATGGTGTTTTGCTCGTATACCTCCACACTCTACACAGTACTTTTAAAATGCTTAGCTTTGTCTAATGATGCCTTTAACTTTTAATATGAGGGGAAAAACTAGAAGTTATAATAATGTCTATGAGATTTAGTACAGACGTGCTTATTACAAACTGTTCCTTAGCAGGTTGATGGAAAAAACACATTCTCTGCTTGCATGCATTTAGGAACACTAAGTAAACTGATTTCTTAACTAGAGGAATTTTCAGAATCTTTAATATTTCATGTTCACATTTTGTGTTTCATAAATCTCCAGGAAAGATTTTGTTTAAAACAATATATTTGAACTTGATTCGGGGAGACATTTATTGACAAGATAGTTTTCTGTAGTACTTAGTTTGGAAAAGGTTAGACAAGACAGTTAGGGCTAGGGTGTAGCTCAGGGACAAAGCACTTGCTCAGGATGTGCGAGGCTCTGGGTTTACTTCTCACCACCCCATCTCTTCTGGACTTACAATCGCTGTAACCATACTTACAGCCAAAACATCCAACAGGAGAAAAATGCCTTCTTTTTCAAGAAAGTAATCTTCTAAGGGATAACACCCCAAAATGCAGCACCTTAAAAGAAAGTTATTCATTGACAAACATTTATTGTTAAATTCAATGTACAGAGCTTTCTTTCTTTCAAGGCATTTTCAAATTTTTCTTCATCCCTTTAAATCAAATAACTAATGTTTTTTACTTAAAAAGTAGAACTTAGAAGATACTTTAGCAGTGTGAGTTAATTTTAACTTTTTAAAAAAAATATCAATTTATTCTTATTTTTTCTGCAAGTGCTTTGCTTTCGTGACAATAGTTATTCTTAAAGATCTCTTGTTGCTCTAATAACTGTCTTTTCAAGGTTTATCTGTTTACTGTCTCTTTTTCATGAGGCTGGTGTTCCACAAACATATGATGCTTCTTGATTACATCTCATCTTTGTAGTTGAGATTAGTTGCTGGCATGTCTGCTGTTTAAGTCTGCAGATCTCATGGGGTGAAGAACTGAAGCTGCTGCCAGAGCTACTTTTACTGATGTCCCCCTGGGGACAATCAATAGTAAGCTATTGTGGTTGCAGTGGTGGTGGTGGTGAGTAGTAAGGAAACTAACTTCTGATCCTCCGAGGCACTGACTTGCTAGAGTCAGCGTCCTGTGTCCCTGTCCTAAAGATTATTCCCTCTTGAAGGCAAGAGAACATTATTTTTACTGTTTGTTTCATGATGGCGTTTGTGTGTGTGGGGTTGGGTAGGGAGGGGTTGGTGCCCAAAGGGACAAGAACCTGGCTCCCCTCAACCCAGGTGGTTCTAGGTTTTTCTCCTTTGGGGTGACTGGACATGTAGCTGCTTAGTCTGTGAGAGTATTTCTTGATGAGACTAACAGTTGAATCAGTAGATCTGATAAACCAGATGGCCTTAATGTGGGTGGATCTTACCCAGTCAGTTGAACACTTGGACAGAATAAAAGGCTGAGAAAGTGTGAACTTCTCTGCCTGACTGCTGAACTGGGATATAAGCCTTTAGCCTCCTGCTGAAAAGCTGGCTCTTTTTCCTGTGGGAAGCGTACTTCTCAGAATGGAATGTGGACTATGAGCTCTGCTGGTCATGGGCTGGAACTACACCATCACCTCTCCCAGGTCTCCAGCTTTCGGACACTTTCCAGCCTTCATAATTATGAGCCAATTTCTTATAATAAATCTCTTTACATATACAACTCTTATACATCCTATTTCTATGGAGAACTTTGACAATATCTAAATCCAAAGCATCACAAAAAGGTAAGATGATCTTGATGAAGAAAGAAAAAGTTGGAGGATTATCAGATATCTAAACATATTAAAAAGATATAACTATTAAAACAGCACAGTATTATAAAAGCTTAGACAAATGACCAGTAGAATGAAACAGAGATCCCAGAAGCAGAGCCAGAACACTGTATGAGCAACAATGGAGGCCTGTGTTTTCAAGCTGGAGTGGCTATAAATCACAAAAACAACGATTTAATTTTATATGTAAGAGTGCTATCTGTTTGATAATGTACAGTGTTACTTGGACTATTGGAAGTAAAATGGCCCAGGGAAGGTTACCTCTCTGATATGATGTTGTTTTTTTTTTGGTACTGGGGATTGAACTCGGGTCCTTGCGCTTGCAAGGCAGGCGGCGGAACCACTGAGCTAAATCCCCCGCCCTCTGATATGGTTTTGAGTGAAGAAAATTAGTGTCTATAGTTGTCAAGCTAATCTTCTCATACTGTAATTTTTAACCTAACTTGGTTACAGTAATACTTACCAAATGCTGTCCAGTGTACTAAAAAGAAGTACATTGTAGCCTAAGTCACTCTGTAACTTCTTGGGATCTGTTTTCATTACACGAAGAATTATATCTATTCCTTCAGTTCCCAAAATTTCCTGTTGAAGAAATTTATTTAAAATTATTTCTTGACATAAATATATAATCCCTTCTCTTCCCCACTTAATTCCCTAAAACTAGGTATTTTTCTACCAGAAAAATATTATTAGTAACGCTATTAGAAAAACAGTATTTTAAATACAATTTAAAAATTCTACTTATTTGTTCTCAGGAATTCATGACAAATTATTGTAAAGCTTACCATTTTAAGAGAGGGCTAATAGCATGCCTACCTTAATCAACTTGCTATCTTTATAATTTTTGTTTTTTCTTTTCCTCTGTTTAAAAAAGGAGTAAGACTTGCCCTGTTATTTTCTTCCATGTTACCATGAATGCAGTCTAAAATCATACCAGATGAATACTAAACAGTAGTAATTATCATAGAAGATTTTATAGTACTTTTTATAATACTCCCAAGAGAGAAATATGTATATAAATGGTAATTTTTTGATAACTTAGGCAAAATTATTAACATTTAAAATTTTCCCCTTAACTGATTATCTTTTTCATTATTTTGGTCTGTTCTGGTTCCCATCAGCAAGATTATGATGATATTTCTAGAAGAGCCCAGACACAGGGAGGTAGAATACAAGAAATTGCATCAAAGCTCAGAGCTAAACCTACATTTACCCTTCCTTGCCTCTCCTTAAAATCTGTCTACTTAAGCCTTCATAGTTTTATATTGTTATCTTTCCAATTCCACTGCTCTTTATTTAAATTATAAATTTCTGAGACAGTTTACTTTGGAGCTAAAAGAGATTGAAGGGAATTAAGCTCTTGTTATAAGTTTTACTTTTAATTGTGAACCCAATTGTAACTTCCAAAAAACATTCACAATAGTACAGTCTATTTTTGAAAATTGGCAGTTTTTATAATGATAAATATACACCCCCTTTATGTCTATCAATTCTAATCCTAGGTATTTACTTAGGAGAAATGAAAGCATTATATTCACAAGGATTACTGGTCCAAGAATGTTCAGTGATGCTTTATTCATAATTATACCGAAGGAAAACAGTCCAAGTGCTTATAACTTACATGATGAATAAACAGATTTTGGTATATTGATACAATAGAATGTAGAGCAACAAGAAAGAATTACCTAGTGACTGAGATTGATCTATCTATCTATCTATCTATCTATCTATCTATCTATCTATCTATGTATCTATCGCCAAAAAATGTATGCACACTTATGCTATAAGGAAAAAGAAAAATAGTACGATGTTTTTTCAAAAGATGGTGTTACTCTCACATGGGGGACCCTAGAGGATGTCATATATTGAAGCCCAGTACACTACTGGCCCTTAGAGAAGAAATTGAAAATGCAAGCACAGCAATTTCAATGACTAAGGCTACCCAAGCAGCAGTTCACCATACTAATAAATGTATGGAAACTAAGGGCACCACTTTGAGCATCTCTTGTAATGGTAGAACCAAAAGGTAACTTGTATTAATCTCACGATGTCTCAATAAATTTAGTATTAAAGTATTTATACAAGTTTCTTTTTTCCTGAAGTGTGTATACATTTTTTGGATATTTCAGAAATGTTGCTGTTATTTTTTTATGGATAACAGAAAGCAGATATAAGAGTAAATATTATGTGATTTCATTTATGTAAAGTTAAAGATTAGGCAAACCCAATCTATAGGGATAGAAATCAAGTGCTTAACTGGAGGTGTCAAGGTGGCTGGTAAGAGGATAAAGAAATCTTATAGGTAGATGGGAATATTGTGTTCGAACTGGAGTATTGGTTCATTAAAACCTACCAAAATATATAAGGTTTATGCACTTTAATTATACTCTAACTGTAAAAAAGAATATTAAATTAAACTTTCACAAGTTTAATAAATGACACTGCAGGCACTTAGAGAATTCATTGTTTCAGTTGACTGGGAGATCTGAACAAAATTTTGATTTACAGGCAAACATACCTTCCTTTGAATATGATGTTCACAAAGACCAGATAAGATAAGTAATATATCAGACTGGATTTCTAAAACAATGGCCTCTTCTTTTTCATTAGGATGGCTTATAATATTTTTAAAGATTCCTGGTATAAAAAATTTAAAGAATGTAATGTTATTGGACACTGCTTTTTAAAAAAATTGGATCATTTACATTTTGGAAATATTTCTAAAAAGTCTCTTCACCTAGGGAAACTTTTTTAGAAGGGGCTATTTTCAATGCATAGTAACCCAGAGGTTTTAGACAGGGGATGATAAATGGATTCTTTAGGCTCTCAATATAATCAATCACAGCAGTTTTATAAACTTGTATATGTAGACTGTCTCAGTACAATTATTAGTCCTCCATGTATAGAAATTCTAATGCGGAATTAATGTAGCATCACTAAAAGATTCTCTAACAGCTGCGCGTGGTGGCACGTATCTAATCCCGGGTACTTGGGAGACTGAGGCAGGCGGATTGCAAGTTCGAGGCTAGTGCTTCCTGAATTCAATCCCTAGTGCTGGCATATGCAAATAATGACCAAATTTCTGACTATAGTTTGCCTTGTCTATTCCTCTCTTCATTTTTAACAAAAGTGGAAGGCCTCCCTCAGCCAGTTTCCATCTCATTTCTTTCTGCGTCTTCTCATATCCACCTGAGTGTGTCTTCAACAACTTTAGGCAGCAGAATTCCATGTCCTTGAAAATCCTTTCCTTCTAATCAACACTGAAAAAGACTTTTAAAAAGTCACTAACACTGATGAAATGACACGCACAATGAAATCTGGCCTCAGAAATGAATTTCCTTTAAGCTTTTAGTATTGAACAAAAATAATTTTTCCTCTGTTAAAGTGGTTGCTGTTAGGAGGAAAGCAGGAAGGTATGTTCCCCAGGAAACCACAGCCTGCCCCCACAGCTGGCCTTAAAGAACTACTCTTGTCCCTGATGAAATCCGGGTGGGGGACCAAACCCAAGGGAGAATAGCTGAATTTGCTGAAGGCCCAGTGCAGGGCAAGGCTATAGACAGAGGGTCCGTGTTCCTTCAGCAGGAACAACTTCAAGAATTCTGTGACCAGCTGGCCACAGGTCTCCTTCTCTTTTCTAGATTATCTCATTCTAGCACAGGCTTGAATTTCTCTGCAGTCTGTAACACACAATACATTCATACTGGATTATTTTCTTCATATTGAGGTACCTTTTAATTCTTTGCCTTTGTCCCCCTCCTTATTCTATTCTAAATGATTCTATTTCTTTCAGATTCTTCTTCCTAAAACACAGTATTGTATAGATAGCCTCGATAATCAAAACACAGGTAACATATGCTTTTTCCCTGATATACATATGTTTTCTTTTGTTATCTCAAGGGCAAGGTCCCTAGTGTCCTGATCTACATGATTGTGATCCCAGTGTCTACGCAGAAATTATATATTTACAACTTATAATGCAATTACTATTTTTAAAGCATGTCACTACTGTACTACATAGCCCTGTTAGATTAAAAAAGACAAGGTCCCTGCCTCTGAGAGCTCACATGATAAAGATCAGCTTCTTACTAGTTAAAGGGAAAAGGTCGACAATTTTGCCTACTCCCTTTTCAATATACTTTTGTTTCCCTTACTATCATTATAATCGGAGGGCTCTATCCCTTTTTATGAATGATGGATAAAAAGGTAGAAGAGGGTTGGAGTAGGCATTTGTAATTAATTGACACAGCATTGTTTTAGCTGGTATCGTGGTGACCCCAAGGGCTCCTGTGTCCAGGGTTTTGACCCTATTGGGAGGTAGAGCCAAGGGGAAGAAAGGAAGCTCATGGGGGCCTGACCCCTTCCTCTTCCTCGCTCTCTTACTCCTGGCCATTATGAAGAAGCAGCTTTCTTGGGCAAGTTCTACCACCGTGATGTGCCACCTCACCCAGGACCAAAAGCAAAAAGCCAACTGACTATGGACTGACCCTTCTAAAACTGAACCAAACTAAAACTTTACTCTTCGTAAGTTCATTTATTTCAGATATCACTTGTCACAGTAATGAAAGTTAACAGAAGCAGATTATAGGAATCCCTCTGTGTCTTTGTGTGATTGGTTCCAGAACTCCCTTGGTTACTAAAATCCATGGATGCCCAAGTCCCTTGTATATATTTGCATATAAACGATAACATATCTTCTTGTGTACTTTAAATAATCTCTAGGTTACTTATAATACTTAATACAATGAAAATATTATATTGTTTAGGAAACAATGACAAGCAAGTAAGTCTGTACATTCTCAGTTCAGTCATAATATTTCTTTCTCAAATATTTTTGATGTGCAGTTGCTTGAATCTTTGCATGCAGAGTCCAAGAATATGGAGGGCCAACTGTATATGATTTATATGAAGCAAACCCTGAATATGCATGACTGAAACAACTCCAGAGTAGGAAACATATGGGCTGGAGAGCTATGTTACATACTAAAAGGTAAAGCAGTTTTTATGTAGGCATTCTGAATTTTACACTGGGTTCACAGTTCAAGGAACAAGGGGATTTAACGTAGTCAATTACAAACTTATATAGTACTTATATACCAATGTTCTGGCATGTCAAATGCATTGAAAAATATAATGTTACCCTCTTTTAAAGTGGCTCTGAAATGCTTGACCAAAAGTAGTGATCATATTATTAGATGAAAAAAAATAACATAGTGCATTAAAAAGATATTCTAAATAAAACAGTCTTTGGATTGAGGAAACCAATGTTTAAAGGAATAATGATGATGAGGTTTCACTAAGAAGAAAAAAATATACAAGTTACAATGTGAAAAAAGATAAAGGAAATATTCAGGAGTTTCTCAGCCATAAAGACAAAATAAATTTGTAGGAAAATATTTCAAACACAATATCTAACCTATAAGTATTCTTTCACCCATAGCTGCCATGTTTAATTTTACCTATCAGTTGCTGGATTGTTCCCTTTTCACAAAGATCTGTGTTCACAGTCTCATTTTCAAGGTGGACCATGGCTCTCAGGAGTCTTAAAGTGTAACGCATCTGTGCGAACTTGTTGCCACGGCCACCTGTACCATGAAAACTGTTACCATGACTAAAGAAGGGATCTGTGGAGAAAAATTAATGATTTAATTTACACCAGGGAATTTAAAATATAAAACATTTCAAATAAACAATGTGTCATATATCCATAAGTTTAAACAGATGTTAACATTTTGCCATAGTTTTCATTGTTTTTAGAAAAATAAAATATCCCTTCCCCCTCTTTTATTCTGTGAAATACATGCTTTAAAATTTTACTCAGACATATCATATTGTATGTAACTTTTGTAACTTTCTGATATGCAATATTATATTTTAAAAATTATTTTCATTGTCATCAATAGATCTAGATCAGTCATTTTAATTGCTTTCAGTATTCATTATATACATGAATCAGTTTATCTACCTACTAGTATAAACTGCCATGATAAACATTCTGGTTCATGTTTTCTTCACACTGAGAAATTTCTCCATGTGACACCAGAATCACTATACTCATTGAATACTAGTAAGTTGCCAGATTGTTTCCCAAGGTTTTACTTTGGATGCAATGTATAATACTAATCAATTTTTCCCCAAATCTGTTAGTTATGAAATGGTAGCTCATTTTTATCTAAATTGGCATTTCAAATGGGAAATGATTCCATGATTACTAATGGGACTGAGCATTTTAAAATGCTTTTTGAAAAATTCAAGATTTTATCTGTGACACGGTAGTCCCCACCCTTTGTATAATTCTTTAATGAATTATCTTCTATATTAAGAGTGCTTTATGAAGTTAGATTTTAATTCTTTTTTTTTTGTTTCTATGTAGGGTATACATTTATTAGCAGTGAAAAAGCATTTACCTAAACTGAATGTTACAAAATACAAAGTTATCACCAGTCTGGCTAGTTCATTATTTTAGGTATTATCCCAACCTGCACAGGGTTCTCTTTTATTTTGACATTTTCTCCCTCTATCTCTAACCAAATTTTTAACTTAAAAATTAAGACAAACAGGAATATTTAA
>NW_004624809.1:2942045-2961612 GCF_000247695.1 Heterocephalus glaber
AAAAAAAAAAAATAAAAAAAAAAATAGGCCAGCTTGTCCAAAGGCATACAGAACCTTAATGTTCTGTTACATAATTTAAATCTACTTATCCCTACTTGAAAGAGTTTGGTCTTTCATTTAAAATTAACCAAAATGTTACTTGCCTGTGCAGAAATACTCCCTGATTGTATTTTTAAATTTTTAAACTGAGGGAACATAGATAGGATTTGCAAATCCTAAAAACATTCATTTAATAGACAACTACGTAAGTTCTAGGTACTGATGATTTATGTTTTAAACTTAGGCATTTTACATAGATAACTAATAAATATTCTATGATAACTTCACAAGTACTTTGGATATCTTTATCATATACATTTTTTAGGGGGGCACTGGGATGATTCTAGGGATCCAACCAAAGGCCTTGTGCATACTAGGCAAGTGTTCAACCACTGAGCTACATTCCCAGTCCTGGCCTATTCTTACACAGGAATAGGACCTGCAGGTTAGATTTTAATTCTTGATCAGTTACAGGGGTAGTAAATGTCTTCTCTCAAACTGTAGATTATATTTTATCCAGATTTTGTCATACATTTTAAAGTTCTACAATTGTCAAACACATCAGTTTTCCCTGTATAGCTTGAACTTATTAAGTCTTTTTAAAGAAATCTTTTCCAATACTGATATCTATCATAAAGATATTTTCTCATGTTTCCTTCCAAAAGTTTTACAGTTTAACTTTACATATTTAAGTCTTTAACTCATTTTGCAGTTGGTCTTCTTGTTAAAGTGGAATGATCTAATTTTCCCATTTTTACATTGACAATAACTATTCGATGTCTTTCTCTCACTGATTGGCAAAATCATCTTCGAAAACGCCAATGTTCCATATATTCCCTTCAGTACCACATACTTTTCATTACTATGAGTATATGAAAAATTATTTACTATAGCTTAATAAAAAAGCAAGGCAAGTCTTCCCTTCCTGAAGCTTTCTTTAAAAGTTTCTTTAAGAAGTAGCTTTATGTTGAAAGTTAAAAAGTTTCAAATACTGTACTGTCCTGAGTATTGTGTGTTGGTTAAATATGTGGGTTTTGGAACCTGAATTAAATCTTTGGTTTGCTATTTACAATGAGGCCAAGAACAAGTTATTTAATTTCAATAATTCAGTTCTACCCATAACAAACTAGCAATAATAGCACTTATGTCTCCTGGTTTTTCAGGAGGACTAAATGAATGAGTAATACTTATAAGGTGTTTAAGACCTAGCATATAGTAGATACTCAACAATTGTTAGCTATTTGTGCTCAGTAGCTATTTGTACTTATTTTCACTTTTGTCTTGCAGTATTCTGTAAACATAAATGATGAAAAGTATAGACAAATAATTGTTTTATTTAGTGAAAAGTAACAACACTAAATTTAGTATCTCCATATACTAGAAACTAGAAAATAAAATGGCTAAAATTTTTTATCTGCTTCATGGATAAATGAATAATACTGGGTTTTTTGTTTGTTTGTTTGTTTTGTTTTTTGGTACCAGAGATCGAACTCAGGATCTTGTGCTTGCGAGGCAGGTGCTGGAACAACTGAGTTAAATCCCTGGCCCCTGAATAATACTGTTTTTAAATTTTTTTATTGGTGCATGTATGTAATACATAATGATTACATTTTTGTGGGGACTTGTTCCATGTACATAATATATCTTAATTGTTTTAAATCCTCTTTCCCTTCTCCCTGTCCCGCTCCATCCATCTCTGGATCCCTTTCCTTTTTTGGACACGAGTGCCATAAATAATAAAGAATATTCTTTTTTGATGTGAGTTCTGTTTCCCAGCCTGGCCTCAAACTCATGAGTTCAAGTGATCCTCTTGCCTCAGCCTGCCAATTAGCTGGCAGTACACACATACACATATCAGCACACCTGGCTATTCTTGATCTTATGAAAATGTATCATACAAAATTATTTGAGAAAAAAATTACTATCAGAAAAAAATAGTATCTTTCTGATAAATTTTTAAATATGTGAGTATATGTATTTCCTTCCCAAGAAATACTATAGTAATACACACTAAGCTCTGCTAACTTGGTAGATTACATATGGAGTTATTACTTCTGGCTAGAGATCTAAAGTTTAAGCTCCATGAAGGTAAGGATTTTTATTTTAAACATAAATGTATTTTCTGCAGCTAAAACAGTATCTGGTAGCTAGTAGAAACAGTTAGGAAACATTTGTCGAATGAATGCACTAAAACATTGCCAGTATTTATTTTCTTCTTAATATAAGTTTTGGATAGGCCTAACAGAACAAAAATTTAAATCAATTTACATGTATGATTTAGGCACGTATCAACTATTGTTATAACATTTACTAAAATCTGATTTTGAAATCTCAGTGTTTGTTTTTAATATTAAAAGGAGGACAGAGTTAAGTATTTTTATTTCTCTTTACTTTAACTTTATATATATTGAGAATTCAGTAAATAGGTAGATTCAGCTTTGGACAAGACTCCTGAAGTGCCTTACCTTCACTCTCACACCATTCTAGAAATGCCAGGACTCGAGCGTTTCCCTGGCATGACAGGTACTCTTCTATTAACAAGGGAGCAACTGACGACAAAGTCGCAATTGCATGCAGTTGTAATTCTTCGTACTGTGCGGCAGACCATTCCATTACTTTGTGTTTCTCAGGCTTTTTAATATAGCTAAGTAAAGCCAAAACAACTTTGCCATCAATTAATAGCTGTGAGAAAGGACAAAAGACACTTTGTTAGAAGCATAATTAAATAACTTTATTTAACTTAAGAAAATTAAAGAGGTCAAATTTGGTACTTTATTGATGGTCATTTCTTTTTCTTTTTTTCTTTTTTGGTGATCAGGGTAGGTAAAGTATTTTTATTATAAATTTCAGGATCTAAAAAGTAATTTGTTACATTGACTAGGATAAATCTGAGATGACTTCTTATCAAGCTTGTGGGCCCTGCAGAGTCACTGTGCCCCTCAGGTGTGAAAGGACACAGCCCACCCCTCCTGAGGGGTGGGATCAGCCATGCTGCCCCTCAACTGTACAGTGGCCTGGGTCCCTCCAGCTTCTTTCCCTTGGCATCTGGGCCATGAAGAATTCAGGTGAAGAGGCCTCCGTACTCTGAAGGCCAAACTAGAACCTCACAGTAGCCTCAGACTTAAAGTTTAAGCTTTTTATTCTCACTTTAAATTTCAGTGATATTTGGGATTGATAAAATATTTATCATTTTATTTCAATGATAGCACAGTTAATATGTCCCAATTCTCTCTGTAAGTCTGAGGACGACAATCCTCACTTACCACGTAATAAGAGACCCACAGAGCTGGACGACCAGTCCTGGGACAGGCCAGATACTGGAATGTACTGACCCAGGGCCAGACAGCAGCACACGACCCCCGAGGTGCTGGCAAGCCAGTCACTACAGGCAAGTGGGGTGACCGTGACAAAAAGGGCTTGAAGAGGCCCCCTGGTCGGGTCACCACCCCCGCCTCTAAAGACAGATGTCTCTGCAGCCAGTAACTTACAGGTTAGGGAACCCTGGGCCTGGTTTTTTGTTACTGTCTATGTATTTAATTTTTTCAAGATTCATAAAGGCAGCAGCTCTGCAAAGTGAAGCTGCTGGAAGCCTCGGGGGGGCTCATCGGGCACGGTGGAGGAATCGGGCGGACGACCCCTCTCCCACGGACCGGTGGGGAACATGGGGAGAAGAGCAGCGCAGTGCCTGTGGGGTGATGTGACACAAGGACAGCGCCCTTACACTACAGGATGGTGGGGGAAGAGGAGGCAAAAGAGGAGCTGCTGCGGAACACAGGCCGTTCATCAGGACAGACCAAACCCACAGCTAAGCCTGGGAGTTTGTACCCTGGGTTTCCCAAAAGTAACCCTCTCCCTCTAAAGCAGTGGACCTCCACAGGGGGTGACTTTGCTCACAGGGGACATGTGGCAATGTCTGAGACATTTTTGGTTTCCTCATTGGGACGGGGTGCTACCAGCATCTAGTGGGCAGAGGCCAGGGACGTTGCTGACATCCTCCAGTGCACAGGAGCCTCTCTAACAGGGGAGCATCGAAACGCCAAGAAACCCTGTTCTACAGGGAGTACTTTAGTCATGATTCTGAGTCTAGCATGAGCCAAGGCCCTTGGAACTGACGATGAGATCATAGTGAATGCACTCTATCTACCACTGGCCCCAGTGTGTGGGTCAGGCCACTGCTTGTTGAGCAGACATCTCCAATTCTCTCAGCGTGTTCCATAAATGTCCAATCAGATGCTGGCAGCTCAAATTCCAGCTAATACAACTAAAACCTTAGACCCTTTTCATCTTCTTTCTCTTCTGAAAAAGCCACTATTTTCTTCTCAGAGCCAGAGCGACCCCAACTGCCACTGCCAGGAGGGCCACGGCAGCAGCCCCTCCGAAGAGCAGTATAGACTTGCCCTCAGGCACGAGGAGGGCCTTCACCTCCTGGGCAGGGGGGCACTCCCTCCTGAGCCTCTCCTTCCTCACAGGGTCCTCCTTTTCCCTCAGCAGTGAAGGGGGCACCCCCTCATCCACTTCATGAGGCTCCATGGTGGCTGCTCTCACCTCTTCTTCACTGAGTTCTACGAACAGAGTCAGAGCAGTGCTGACTTCCTCAATTGTGATCACTTCTGGGTCAGGTTCCCTTGTCTGCAGCAAAGAAGTGGCAGTGATGTGTGGAAGCAAGGGAGCAGGGGCTCCGGGCAAAGCCTCTTGTGGCTCCCTGGTAGGGAAGGCAGAAGAAGCAGCCCTGGCCACCTCCTCCGCACCCTCAGGGATCTCTTCTTTCTCTGCATGCACAATATCAGAGTTGGAAGAGTTGTTCTCACTCTTCTCTCCAGCTCCGTTGCTATCCAAGCTTTTGACTTCTTCAGGATCCATTGCAATCTGCTGCCAGGACTCAGGGCCGAGGGACACTGGGAGGCTTTCTGTATGCCAGCTCTGGCTCGCTGACATTGAGACAGGCAGGCTTTCTGACTGCCAAGAGGTTGTTACGGTTGGAGACTCTGGGGGGCTGACTTGTCCAGAGTTGTCACTGGGCAGGATGTAAATGTCATTGCTGTCTTCTGCAGCGATGCCAGGATACTCCTTCTCCTCGGACTCAAGACTGAAGACAGTGCCCCAGCCATCTTGCTGAATGATGTACTCTGCTGCATGGTCCTCCAGATATGTCACGCCAAACTGCAGCAATGCACTCAAAGGCTCTTGACCATGTCTTGTCAACTCCAAAAGCATTTGTTGTAACAAAATCAGAGGCACCAAAATCTTATTCCAGCCACCGTCATGAACTGCAGTCTCCAGTATACATTCTCGATATGCCTGATATGTCACTGGCTGGCTGAGGAGTATTTGCAATGCTTTATGCAGAGGTTCTTTCAGTTCTTGGGACACTCTCTCTCCAAGATGGGCCAAGCAATCTTCCATTGAGCTTTCTGGGTTAGCAGGGCTGAACACGGGAGAAGTGTAATGATCAATGCCTGTGCTGGTGAAGGCTTCAGAAATTTCTTTGTCCAGGGATTTTAGCTCTTCTTCAATTTCAGATTTAACTTTCAATAAAGCTTCTGGGTCCAGAGATTGTGAAGCTACATCTAGTTGAATCCCTTGGGGTAAGGGAAGCCGTTGCACTTGTAGCTTCTCCTGAGAGAGGAGTCCCAAGTAGCTGAGAATGACATACTTTGTTTCACAGTGAAATCCTAGAGGTACTGTAGTAGAAGATGCCATTGATTTGGCTCGCAGAGTCCCCAAGAGGTCTACTTACAGATGTGTCAGACCTGGCCCTGGCCCCTGCCCCAGAAGAGATGAAAGAGGCGGCGGCGGCGACAGCAGTTGCTTCCGACAGGGTCCCCCAGCGGCGGTGGCTGCTTCGACCCGCGGCTCTAATCTACCGCCGCCGCCATGTTGGGGGGTGAGCTCACTGATGGTTACTTCAAAACATTCCTTTAAAAAATATTACCTACATGGCAGGTACCAAAAACACACAAAAATAACAGCCCAAAACAAAACAGTAGCAGTAACAGGTAACATTATGTCTATCTGGTTTACATATATAATCTAGCTCCTGCTTAGGATAAAACCATATAAGTAGAAAATTTGGAGCAAATAAATCCTTGGCATTTTTTCCCTCCATCTTTTGAAATTTTGGGGGTACTGGGGATCAGCCCTAAGGTCTTGGGCTCCTATGCAACACTCTACCAATATACTACACCCTGGCCCTGAAAAGAAACATCTTACAGACTCAGTTGTATACCATAAAAGACAATTTCACCTGAAGTAATGACTATAGCTAATCTTTAACCACATACAAAATAACTCATACAAACATTTTATCAAGTGAATGTCAGTCAGGTCACAAGTTGTTTACTTTATTTGTATTTTTATATTTTTGGTACCAGGGATTGAACTCAGGACCTTGAGCTTGCAAGGCAGCTGCGGCACCACTGAGCTACATCCCCAGCCAGCAAGCTGTTTAATTATATGCCTAGCATTTAAAAATTTTCTCGAATCTAGAATTTCAATAAAATATAATAAGAATGCATAGCTATTATAAAATGATAAGAGGTAATATAGCTGATTGATCATAATTATAATTCATGAATGCAACATATGTGCTGTATTATAGTTAATTTTCCATTAGTTTGACATTGTCCTATAGACTATTCCAAAATAATAATCATTAATTTTTCTAAATTCTCTAAGAGATTAATCCACTAATCTCTCACTTTAGTTTAACATGGGAAGGATATAAAATTTAGAAGTGAGATAAAAGGAATAACATTTCATTCTAGCATCACTGTGAAAATTAAGTGGATGATAGTTATAAAGGACTCTGTGAACTGCAAATGACAGTACATGTTATCACCATGATTACAAATATATGCCACAAATATATGCCTTAAAAATTGATTCCACTGCTCACAAAATGCTTTATGACGCTTATAACCTTTGTGTCATTTGACTCTGTTGTCTGTGAAATGTTCAGTCAGCTAAAATTAGCTTATAAAGTGCAGGGTAAATTGTATTTATTTCCTTATATCTGTCATTTTCAGTTATATGATCCTCTACTGTAATAATAAACCATATTTTATGGAATGATTCTCTACTTGGCACCTTAGAAAATACATTTAGGATCTATACATTATATATTTTTGATACTACTAATAAAGTTATAACTCTAGACAAATTTCCTTTTCTAAACATTTTATATATATATATTTCTCAAAGTGGCCCCACCAAGAAAATGCTGGGTTCTTTAGATCCTCATAATAATCCCATGATGAGGCGTTTCCCCATGTTGAATATGAGCTACCGGGAATTTAGAGAAATTAAAAAACCTCTTCAAGGACATATACCTAGAAAGCAACAGCACTGAAATTCTGGCTGACTAAAGCCTTAACCACACTGTACTATACCACATTTAAATTATCAGTATTGATATTGATAGAATGAATTCTCCTTCATTTTAATGAAAATAAAAAGAGCTTTAAAGAGTTTTGGGACTAAAAGGAAATTTTAATTAAGGCAGTGAGTAACTAAGCTAATAGAATTGTAATATATTTTTCTGTCACTTTAGAGTTTATGAAATCTTCATCTCAACCTCACAAGAGCCCTGTGAGCAAGGCAGATGTGTCCTGATCTTTCTCCTACAGAGGAGAATTGAACCTCAGGAAGTGTAAGTCCAAGTGAAATTCATTTCCAGTGTTCTTCAAATCTCATCATGCTGTTCTATAGGAAATAAAGTACTAAGTTAATCCATGACTAATCAAAACATTACAGGTATTAGGTTTGTGTGTAGAAAAATTGGGTTCAAGTTGGTTGTGGTGACACATTCTTGTAATCCCAGCATTCTGGGCAGCTGAGGCAGGAGGATCAAAAGTTCAAGATCAGCCTGGCCAACTTAGTGACTGAGTCTGAACTTGTCTGACAATAAAAAATGAAAAATGTCTGGGGACATAGCTCAGCATGGAGGCCCTGGGTTCAAACCCCAGTATCAGGAAGAAAAAAGAAAAAGCTAGTTCATAAGGGATTGAGATTAATGACACAGGTTAACAATTCCTTTCAGCATTAAATCACCCCTTGCCATTATCATAAAAGATAGACTGTTAGGTTGCATGGGCCTGCATGAACTTCTTTCATTTAATGTTACCTTATTCAGGAGCTCTAAATACCTATATATCAGTAAATCTCCTAGTTTCTGATGTTTTTCTTTGATTTATGTGGTTTAAGTTTATATATTTCATTGTTTATTAACAGATAAGAAAAGGAAATTAAAATTTTGGGGTTTTTTTGTTTTTTGAGACAAGGTCTTGCTATGTAGTTCAAGCTGGCCTTGAACTCACTATATAGTCTAGGCTGGTCTCAAACTCACAGTGATCCTCCTGGTTCAGCCTCCCATGTGCTGCGATTACAAGTGTGACCCATTATGTCTGGTACAAGTTTTTTAAAATGCTGAAATTCAAGGCAAGAAGAGGGGTTTTTTTTTGCAGTACCAGGGATCGAACTCAGGACCTTGCACTTGTAAGGTAGGTGCGGTGCCACTGAGCTAAATTCCTGGCCCTAGTTTGTTATTTTTTATAATAAAGATGGGATTGATGAAATAATCATGACTTTAAAAAGGTTAAACTATAAAGTAAGATGACTTGTATTTTTTATTTTGTTTATTCTTTACCTGTAGAGTAGGCAAATCTTTACATAAGATCACAATTATATTGAATAGCAATTTCTTCAACTCAAAATCTTCATAGGAATTAGAAAGCTTAAGACCTTTTACCAAAGGGTTTTGACTCTTAACTGTGAAGAAAAAATTAAAATAAAATGAGATACAAGACACATTAAGACAATTACCAGAAGCTTAAAGTTTTATGTTTTTTTACCTTCATTAAAAGTTGCAAATAGGATCAAATCTCTGGTAAAGCCACATTCCTAATATAAACACACAAAACATACAGAAAGATGAATTATTTAGGATGGAAGTTATGACAAAGATGCTTATATTTACCTATCATTTACTTCTTGGATCAAATTTATGTACTGTAATTCATTTAAATTTATAATTACTAATAATAGTAAGGAATGAAAGTAAGAAAATAAAAGCACATAGATAGACTTGTATTTTACTTAATTTTCAATTTGCTTCTGTAGGTTCTAAGAAGTATTTTACATTATTCTACAAATATTTTACAGAATACAGTTTAAAATTTAGTAAGAACCCAAAACATATTATGCCTATACAGTTACTTCAGTAGTTCATTATCTATACCTTAAGTGACATAATATGGGAGAAAAATCCAGTTGTATTCAATAGTTTTCTACTTTAAAAACTCCACCCTTCCCCAAGCCCTCTCATTATATGAAATGTTTGGCTAAGAGATAACAAAATAGTTCTACTTAATATGGAAAGTCCTCAAGAATGACCAAATTTGGAAACATTTCAGCATGAGGGAACTGATTCCTGACAGATATATCTGTTGCAGGAATCTAAGAGACTGGAGAGACCCACAGACTGAAACAGGAGGACTTTATTACAGGTTGAAGGTGTACACCGGCTCAGCGGACTCCTGTCCGAAGGAAGAGCACTGAACAAAGAGAAGTTCCAGCCAGCTTTTATACATTTTATTGAAGCGGGTGGTTTTTCTAGTGATATAGCAAGTGAATTTACTGGAAAAGGACAAGGGCAGACAATTTTGTAGCTTTGCCTTGAAAGAAGACAGTGTCTTATGAATCATATGAGAACAGAGTGTCATAAACTTTGTTTACAGAAGAGAGTTGTCAATTTTACTTGTACCAGAACAGGAGTTACAGTTACAGAGGAGAGGGGGGTGATGTGGGGGTGGGGACTGCCCAAAGCTTCGAAGGACTTATTTTTCTCTAAGTCCTGCTTTATATCCTTGAGGGACTTTGTAGATTAGGGAAAATGAATAAGACCAAACCCTTCTGAGCTTACAACTTTGTGTTCCTACTACTTTAGGATCCATGTGGCTTCTTTAAAATGTTAGGATGTTACTCTGTTGAGTTGTGTTGGCGAAATCAGTTGAATGTTTTCAAGGACAGTGATGAGGACTTACTGACTGCCCAGGTCTTTCTAGGTAAATATAAAGCTCCACCTATACTGCAGGCTTAAGTAGGATGCTATGTAGGACTGTTCCCATTTGCTCAGTATGAATTCCAGCACTTTGATGTTGGGACAACTTGATATGCACTGATAAAGAATTGGGGCACTGAAGGCCATTCCTTGAAGTACACTTTAGAAAGGACATGGCTGATGTATGAATATTGTTGCAGAGATTTCTATTCTAGGATTTCGATCATTTAATGATTTTTTTACATTATAAAATATGCAGAGGCTCAGCTTCTGGTATGGCTGAGTAGCTCCCAGAAGATAAATGTAGTCAACAACTGTAAACTCTGAACAACAACAGCAAGAACAAAACACCTCAAGACAAAATCCCCCAAACAAACCCCATCAACCATCTGATGGCCAAGAGCAAGTAGATACTGAAGATAAGTGAGAACTTTGAAAAATACAAATGGCACTATGTAAATTTCCATTCTACCCTTTAAAAAATGAGAGCAGGGACTATTTTGTAGCTTGTGGGGACACTAAAATTCTGAGTAAACCTGAGCTCTTTGTAGTCCAAAGAGTTAGACAATGGAGACAACCATAGCCACAGGACAGTAAGGGGTGAAATCCCTTACAGGAGAGAACCATGGAGGAGGAACCTCAATTTCTGTGTATAAACTTTTCTCAAGTCCCTGGCTCATGCCTGAATCACACAAGTGCAGAGAGTTCTCAGTAGGACAAGAACAACAGAACTGCGATCTGAAGTCTTTGCTACATGGATGTCTAGACAAGTTAAATGCTTAATGATAAAAAGAAAAAAATACTCTTCAGAGTAGTACATCAGAACCCAGAGTAAAGATGCTTATATTGAATGACAACATAGGAACTCTCTGTAGACAAACAGAAACTATGAAAAGGAACCAAAAGGAAATTATAAAACTGAAAAATATATCTGAAATAAAAAATATACAATATATGATTAGTAACAGAATGAAGACAGAAAAAAAGGAGTCAGTGATTTAAAAATATATACATGAATATAATTAATAATAGAAAACGATTAAAGAAAGTAAACAGAGCCTTACAAACTTGTGGGACAATATCAAAATGTCAAGCACACAAGTAATTTGAGTTCTAGAATAGAGAGGAGAGAGAATGGGGTTTCAAAACTATTTGAAGAAATAATGGCAAAAAATTCTCCCTATTTAGCTAAGGACTTAAATTTACATATCCAAGAGCTCCATAAAACCCAAAAGATATAAATATGAAGGAAATCACATCTTGGCACAACTGCTGGAAGCCAAAGGTAGACTAAAAATCTCAAAAATAGCCGGAGTAACAAATGATATGTTGCACATGGGGAACCAACAATTTGAAATAATAGATAGTTCTCATCAGAAAAAATGGAGGACAGAAAACAGTGGAACATAATCTTTAAAGTGCTAAAAAAGATTTTTAAACTTAGAATTCTATATTCAGTGAACACACACTTTAAGAATGAATGTGAATTAAAGATATTTTCAGATAAAAGAAAGCTCAAAGACTTAAGAGCAGCCAGCATATTTGCATCACAAGAAATGGTAAAGGGAATTCTCCCAGGGAAAGAGAAATGGTGCCACATGGAGACTCATCTTATCAGGACAGGAAGGAAAGAAAAGCATCACAAACGGTAGATCTGTGTGTGAATGAGAAAACATGAGGAGGATGGAAACTTTGCAAAGGAATGTAAAGGATGGGCACAGTGAAAGTATAATGGTGACTATCATGACATTACAACATAACTTGGCAATACAAATAAATACATAAATGTTATGACATAATTTCGGACTTCCTGCTCCCATGCCCACCACTTCCACAATTTAATGAAATTTGACTTATACTTACAATCATCGGTGCTTCCAGGTTTTGAGCTATAATTGTAGTGATCACTAATATATCATTTCTAAGCTGGCGATCGTAATGACTAAAACCTCTCATAAACAGATTTTTAAAAACTTCCTTCAGAGTCCTAGAAAATAAAACCATATTTTATTTAGGTATTCTTTTAAACCATATGTTATGGCTTGTGTTTAGATGTCCCCCCAAAGCCTCATGGGGATGAGGTAGGGCTTTCTTTTCCAGAGGTGGCTGAATCTGGAATGTGTGATGCTGGGATTAAGGGTTTGTGATTACTAAACCACTACACCTGAGTGACTAGTTTGGCACTGCCCCAATCCTAGGTAGTCTGGATGGGATAAAAGGGGGAGAAAGATGCTGTTAAGGTCCCTTGTTGCTTTATTCATTCATCATAGGTTGGTTCCATATTTTGGCTATTGTGAATGCACATGGGCATGTAGATATTACTGTAGTGTGCTGACTTTAATTCCTTCAAGTATATAGGAGAGACAGAGCTGGGTCAAATGGTAGTTCTATTGTTAGATTTCTGAGGAACCTCCATCCTGATTTCCATAGTGGCTGTACTGATTTATAGTCCCTATATATTTCTTTAGTTTGTATTCTTGATGACAGCCATTCTGACTTGGGTAAGATGCAATCTCAGTGTGGTTTTGATTTGAATTTTCCTAACGGCTAAAGATGTTAAAACATTTTTTCATACGGTTATTGAACATTTTTACTTTTTTTTTTTAGAAATGTTTGTTCAGTTCATTTGCCCATTTATTTATTGGGTTATTTGAATTTCTGGTCTTAAGTTTTTTGAGTTCTTTATATACTGTGCCATCACAGTCTTATTCAGGAAGTGTTTGCCTGTGTCTATGGCTTCACATATTTCCTCTATGTTTTCTTTTAGCAGTTGCAAAATTTCAGGCTATAACTAAGTCTTTGATCCAGTTTAAATCAGTTTTTGTGATCTGCTTTCAATCTTCTACAAGTGGATATCCAATTTCTCAGCACCATTTGTTAAAGAGGTTGTTTTCTCCAACATATATTTTTGGCTACTTTGTCCAGAATCAGATGGCTGTGGTTGCATGGCTTATTTCTGTGATCTCTATTTTGTTTTATTCATCTACATTTTAATTTTTATGCCAGTGCCATACTGTTTTTGATACTATGGATCTGTAGTATAATTTTAGATTGGGTATTGTGATGCCTCCAGCCTAGCTTTTTGCTTAGGATTGCTTTGGCTGTTCTTTTATGTTTCCATATGGATTTTGTAATTGTTTTCTCAACTTGTATGATGAATGTCACTGGAATATTGATAGGGACTGCATTGATTCTGTATATTGCTTTTGAGAATTGGCCATTTTGACAATATTAACTCTACCAATCCGTGAACATGGGAGGTCTTTCCATCTTCTAGTGTCTTCTTTCAATTTCTGTCTTCAGTGTTCTGAAATTTTCATTGAAGAGGTCTTTCATTTCCTTTCTTAGATTGATCCCTAGGTATTATACTTTTTGAAGCTATTGTGAATAGAATTGTTTTCCTGATTTATTTCTTAGCTAGTCTATTATTTGTGTATAGAAAAGCTACTTATTATTGATTTTATATTCTGTTGTTGCTAATTTTTCTTGAAGTATCTGGAAGACAGTAAGTCCTCTACAAGAAATTTACTCAATAAATAGAATAGTTCTTCTAAATGTCTAATTTTACTTTATACAATGCAGAGGCATAATTTAACCTTAACAGGCTATTTTAAGAGGCTTCTACACAGAAAAGCATAGCTTCTGCCTTTGGAGATCCAGTTATAAGATAGCACACATACAAAAATTTCCTGAAACATAGCCAGAGTACAAATCAAACATCTAATTGAATACAGCTTCAAACAAAGATGTCAGTTATATCTCTGGCTACTTTTTTTTTTTAAGGTTAAAAGACATTTCTATTCAGTCACATATACTTACACTAAACATTCCATGGTACTAAGCTGTTGTATGATTTCCTCTTTGGGAGACTTTTCCAATAAGTTCCAAAGTATTTCTGTTGAACGAAACAGAAGCTGTCCAGAGGGATCTGGGTCATTGAGGTCAGCACAGATTTTGCTGGCTGCTTGTGCTTTCACCATTAAAGTACAATTAACTTCTAAAAATAAACGTTAAAAATTATTTATGTTATATAGCCTTAATGTTATTAGATGGAAACAAAAATAATTGACAATGAGGTGTTCAAATTTAATAACAGGATACAAACCAGAAGTTGAGAGATGTTGCAGAACTTTAAGTACCCAAAGTTTCTCAATGAGTTGATTTTCAAGCAAAGTCATTGACTGAACCATTGTTTTTGCCAATCCTCCGGCCTCGGCCATTTTAGCCTTGTATGATGAACTAGCTTGCTGGTAACCTAAAACAATTAGCAAATCCAAGTGGATATTTCACATAATGATAATTAAGACAAAGGAATGATTAATTTGTTGCTTAATGGCAACAACGACAAAAACTTTATGAAAAGCATATGGCATTTAAAAATTGGAAAGTATAGATTTGGGGAAACCTTTTCTTTAAAGGACCAGATAGTATGCATTTTAAATATATAAACTTTAATGTTTCTGTCTTCTTAACTAGAGTTTTGTCTCTATAGCAAGAAGACAGCCATAAACAATACCAAAATAAAGGCATACGGTTGTGTTTCAATAACATTTTATTTGTAGTTCTGGGGTCCATAGTTTACTGATTTTTCGGGTTGCATTTGAAATAAGATCACATATTTTGGAAGCACACTTCAACTTCTAAAAGAGATAATATTTCTTATTTCTCAATAGATATGTAACAGAAAATGAGATGACTACAAATACTGAATGTTTTCACTATATGAGACAGTGCTTTACTTCTTTGCTTTTCAAGGGATAACAATTACATGGTGTCAGCAGTCAAATAAGAGCAAAAATGTAATGTTGCTCTGATAAATGCTCATGAATGAAATGGTATTTTGGGACATTTGATTCTTGGGACATCTTATAAGAAGTTCCTTCTGCCTTAGCTTCTGTTGCAGTTGAACAGGTGCCTGCCTAACTACATTTTAGACAAAAGGATTAAATAAATACTGGGCAATATTTGCTCATCTGCGGTAAGGCTCTCTTCTCCTTTGGTGATCTCACTTCTCTAACTCCTTGATAGCTTGCCTTTTTAGACTGATTAGATTCCTTTGCAATATTTGTTTTCCCGTAATTTCACCACCTACAGATAACAACATTAAAATTTTGATATATTTCTTGCTTATAATTTTTAACTTATTCACAGAAACTTATGTTCTACTGTGGCCCACTAAATTTATGTTAAGCTTTTTCCTAAGCTATAAAATATTTCTCCAAATCATGATTTTCATTTGTATAATAGTCTATCATATGGATGGCCAAAAATGTGCTTTATACTTGTTATGTATTTTTTTCTATTGAGTTTATGTTTCTATAGAAGGATATGATAACATGAAGGCTCATGGACCTGATTCCTATCTCTAGGGCTATGTCTCTTCCAACTGCTCTACTGTGGAATTTCTAGCTGTGGTCCCAAATGTGCCCCCATGCCCATCATTTGAAATCAACTGTGTGACACTTAGGAAGAGCACTCTTTATGACTTGCACTCTTCAAAGCTTGATAAAATAAAGATTCACCTCATGTCTCTGTACCTCAGCACTCCTCTATGCTATCTTGTGCACCACTGGCTTCCCAACTTGAAAGGGTGCCTGTATTCTTCCAAGCTTGTGGTCTTAATTCCATTTTCTCATACTTTTAAAAAAAAATTCTGCCCTCTCATTTCCCACTTACTAAATTCTAGCTCCTTTGCCTAAAAACTTTATTTCTCCATCCTAAAAACAACAAAACCCAAATAATCTTTCTTTGACTTTGCTACAAGTTGAGCTATTTTCCATCTTGCTTCTTTACAATTTGACCTTAAAATACAAGTCTGTATTTACGAATTAGCTCTACTCTCTCATTCTCAAACTTGCTGTCTCTGCTTTCACAACACTCTCATTCTTTGCCCTGCATCTGCTGTGACTACTTTATGTCAATAGATCTGTCAAAGATGAGTTATAGACTTTCAGATAACACATTAACTTGATCTTTCTGCCCTCTTTTACAAATGCATCTGCAGCATCGGACACTTAGACCACCTCTTTCTTCATCAAACATTTCACTCACTGGCACATAAGACATGATAGTCTTTAGACGTTCTTCTTCCTTTTTGAATCTTCCATCATTGCCAATTGCATTGGATCACTTTTTTCAAACCTCAATATGGGCACTCTCTTTGATGGCATTCTTGGTCCCTTGTGGTTTATATGCTTCATCTTCTAACAAATTTGACTACTGATGGCTACAGTTTCCATTTCTATTCTAAACCTGTATTTCTGGCTTCTGTTCCTTTAGTAGCCAGTGTCTACTGCCTACCAAACATTTCCAGCTGACTATCTGATTGATATTTCAAACATGACATTTAATAATTTGTTTATTATATTATTAAAGAATATATAACTTAAACTATTTATATCTTCTCCCCCTTCCTAGACTGATTATAAATGATAGTCTACAAAGGTAAGAACCATGTCTTAAATAACATATTCTCACAGTGTGAATGCCTTCTGTCTTGATATTACCCATTTCAGTGTGGTTTATTTTGCCACTATATATTAAGATCCTTTAGTTGTAACATACAGAATTCTTTTCCCAAACACAATGGAGAATGGTACCAGCATTAGAAATTTATCATCTAAATGAGATGGAACAATCTGATACTCAACCACCTAGACTCCCTGAACTGGCAATGAAAGAGGATATGGAAAAAATAAAGGAGCTGAGGAACATGATAGAATCCCAACATAGGAAACAAATGGAATCCATAAAACAGATGCAAACAGATTTCAAGGAGATGAAAAACTGCATTGAAAGTTTATGCAGCAGAATGAGCCAAAATGAGGACAGAATTTCAGATACAGAAGATAAGATTGTATTTAGTGACCAGGAAAATAAAAATTTCTTTAAAATAGTAAGGGACCACGAGAAATCAATCCAGCAGCTGCTAGACAATGCAAAGAAGAATAACATAGGACTGATCAGAGTCAATGAAGAAACAGGAGAGAGGGCAGACGACATAAAAAAAATTGTTCACAGAAGTAATGGCAGAAAACTTCCCAAGCAGGGGAAAAGAATTTGACATACAGATAAGTGAGGCATATAGGTCTCCAACTACCCTTGATCAAAAAAAATCTACACAGAGGCATATAATAGTTAAGATTCCAGAAACCCAATGGAAGAACAAAATTCTACAAGCAGTGAGAGATAAGAAACAAATCACATACAAAGGAAAGCCCATCAGAATCACAGCAGACTTCTCAATGCAAACCCACAAAGCAAGAAGAGCTTGGAGTGATGTATTCCAAGCCCTAAAGGAAAACAGCCTCGAACCAGATTGATGTACCCTGCAAAATTATCTTTCAAAATTGATGGAGAAATAAGATACTTTCATGACAAAGAGTGCCTTAGGAAACTCATGAATACAAAACCAGCACTCCAAAAAATTTTAGACAATATCCTATGAAAAGACAATGAGGATTACCGTCCCAGGAAACCCAGCAGAACCAATCCATCAAGTGCAACAAGAAATTAAACACAAAGGGGGAGAATCCAACAAAAAGAAAAAGTCATGACAATGATTAGTCAATAAGTATCACTTATAACCATGAATGTTAATGGTCTCAATTTACCAGTCAAAAGAAATAGACTGGCAGAATTGGTCAGGAAGCAAGATCCAACAATATGCTGCATACAAGAAACACACTTAATTCAAAAAGAAACTCATAGACTGAAAGTTAAAGAGTCGAAAACAATACTCCATGCAATAGGAACCTGAAAAAAAGCAGGAGTAGCTATCTTCTTTGCATATCAAGTGGATTGCAAACCAAAACTGATTAAGAGAGACAAAGAAGGACAGTACATCCTTGTAAAGGGAACAATCCAACAGGAAGAGATGACAATCGTAAACATATATGTGCTGAACACTAGTGTGCCCAAGTATATAAAACAAATACTAATGGACATGAAAAATCAAATAAGCACAATACCCCACTGTCACAAATAGATAGATCAACTAGACAAAAAATAAACAACAAAATACTAGAACTCAATCAAACTCTTGAACAAATGAACTTAACAGATATTTACAGAGTGTTCCACCCCACAAAATTAGAATATACATTCTTTTCAGCTGCACACAGGTCATTCTCCAAAATAGACCACATACTCAGTCATAGAACATGTTGAAGGAAGTGCAAAGGAATTGAAGTTATCCCCTGTATATTATCAGGCCATAGGGTGATGAAGAGCAGGAAAAGCCCAAAGCTCATACAAGGGAGGAAATTATAAAAATCAGAGCAGAAATCAATGCAATGGAGACTAAGAGAACAATGCAAAAAGTCAATGAAGCCGAGTTGGTTCTTTGAAAGAATAAACAAAATTGACAAACCCTTAGCCAAATTTATCAATAAAAGGAAAGAAAAGGCCCAAATCCATGCAAATAGGAATGAAAAGAATGAAATTACAATGGACCTAGCAGAATCCAGAGGATCATCAATACCTACTTGGAGAACCTGTACACCAATAAGATGGAAGACAGAAAAAATGGACAGATTCCTAGATACATATGAATTACCAAAGTTGAACGAAGAAGACCTAAAATTTCTAAATAACCCAATATCAATCAATGAAATTGAACACATAATTAAAAACTTACCAACTAAGAAAAGCCCAGGTCCTGATGCCTTCACCGCTGAATTCTACAAGACATTTAAAGAGGAACTACTGCCACTAATGTTTAAACTCTTCAATGAAATTGAAAGGGAAGCAATACTCCTGAGTTCATTCCTGGAAGCAAGTATCACCTTGACCTCCAAAGCAGAGAAAGACCCAAGTGAAAAAAGAACTATAGGCCAATCTCACTAATGAACACAGATGCAAAAGTCCTTCATAAGATACTGGCAAATAGAATGCAGAAGATCGTCAAGAAGATCATACACCCTGATCAAGTGGGATTCATCCCAGGGATGCAGGGGTGATTCAACATACGCAAATTACTCAATGAATACACTATATCAATAGAGCCAAGGACAAAAACCATATGATCATCTCAATAGATGCAGAAAAAGCATTCGACAAAATCCAACATGCATTTATGATAAAAACCCTAAAAAAATTGGAACAGACAGTCTCTACCTAAATCTGATAAAAGCCATGTATGAAAAACGAACAGCCAATATCATACTAAATGGTCAAATACTGAAATTCTTCACAATAAAATCAGGAACAAGGCAAGGATGTCCACTATCACTCCTGTTCAATATAGTTTTGGAAACATTAGCCACAGCAATTAGGCAAGGGGAAGAAATAAAAGGAATAAAGATAGGAAATGAAGAAGTCAAATTGTCATTCTTTCCAGACGATATGATACTCTTTCTTCATAGAAGACCCCAAGAACTCCACCAAAAGTCTTCTAGACTTAATAACCAAATTCAGTAAAGAACCTGGATACAAGGTCAACACACAAAAATCAATAGCTTTCCTCTACAC
>NW_004624809.1:2962753-3034711 GCF_000247695.1 Heterocephalus glaber
GATCTAGCTATTCCCCTGCTGGGTATCTTCCCCAAAGAATTAAAAGAATCATACCACAGTGATATATGTGCACCCATGTTCATAGTAGCACAATTTGTTATAGCTAAAACTTGGAAGCAGCCCAGTTGTCCATCAACTTGAGAGTAGAAAAAGAAAATGTGGGGATTTTTTTTATAAAATGGAGTACTACTCAGCCATAAAAATGAGAAATTAGAGGTATTTATTGCTAAATGGATGCACATTTAGGCCATAATGTTTTTGTTTGTTCATTTTGGTACCAGGGGTCTAACTCTGGATCTTGTGCTTTCGAGGCAGGTGCCAGAACCACGGAGCTAAATCCTCAGCCCCTTGAGGTGATACACTTAAGTGAAATAAATAGGACACACATGTATAAATACCGAGTAGTCTCTAGTGTGAGAAAATGAAAGTGTAAATAAGGACTAAAATGTATAATGGATAATATGAAATAGGAAGAAAAGGGGCAAAGCGGAAGGGGAAGTGGGAGGGGTAGGGGAAAGGAATGAAGAAAATGGAATTAATATGAGCAAATGAACAAATGAATACAAAGTCTTTGTAACTAGGGAGGGATGGAGGGACTGAAGGGAGGGCAGGGGAATGGGGAAAAAATAAGAACCAAGAGAGATTATGTAAATTGCAATTTTCCAATATGAATGTCATTATGTTGTATACCTAAAATGTACCATTAATTAAAAAAAGAAATGTATAATCTAATTGGGTTATTGATTAATTTTTTAAATATGTGAGAAAAATAATTTTATTAGGAAATTTAAGTAACATTATTATTATTGTAAGCTTATTTGTATGTGAATTTATTGTGTCATAAATATCTGGCATCTGATAAAAATGTCATACAAACTCCCAAACTGACAAAAGGTATTTATAAAATTCTAAAAGATGACTAAAGAGGTCAAGACTACAAAAAATGATTCAAAACTTCTTAGTGTGTTGCATTTGTGAGCCCTTTGTATCCTTCCAGTTCAGAGGGAAGTGAGAGGACAAGGTATTACAGAAGGACCATTGAGACTTCACCTGGAATATGCTTCTTTGGTGGCTCTGCATGATAAAAGTTGACAATACACTTACAAATTTGTATCCTCAATTCAGAACTTGATATTTTCATTAAGTCACCTGCCAGAAGGATAAATGAATGCTATGTAATAACACTGCTGTAAGATTCTTTGCAAAGTTAAGCACAAAATATTGCAATTATAAAAAAATTACCACCTGAGATTCAAACTGGATCCCATAATTTTTACACAGGCATACACACTCACAGTCACAAATTACTTAATGATGGGATATGTTCTGAGAAACGTGTCATCAGGCAATTGCATTGTGTGAACATTGTTGAGTGTATGTAGGCAAATGTAAGATTAAATCAAGTGGAAGAGAAAGCTAAGCAATCATGAGCCATGGTAAACACCAGATGTGGAAGGCTGCTGCTGACATCACATGGTATGCTACCTTATAGTTAGCTTTTCTTTACTAAGTAGAAAGAGTATGCTCTAAATGATAAAAAACGTAGCACATAAACCCATGACACAGGTGTTCATTATCAAGTATGTATTGTACATAATTGTACAAGTGTGCACTATACTTTTATACAATTCTCAGTACAGAAGGTTTATTTATATCAGTAGTATCACAAGCATGTGAGTAATGACTTGTTTGATGGCATTATGCCATCATTAGGTGACAGAATTTTTTTGCTAAACTTTAATGTTATGGGAATCTGGGAATCCCATAACATTAAAATTTAGCAAAAAAATTCTGTCACCTAATGATGGCATAATATATATATATATATATAGCCTGGCATGCTCTCACTCTCTCTCTCTCTCTCTCTCTCTCTCTCTCTCTCTCTCTCTCTCTATATATATATATATATATATATCCTGTTATTGACTGAAATGTAGTGATGTGGTGCATGACTAGCTATGCAACCAGTCACACAGATACAACAACCTGAGTTTATCTTTATATATTTGGCCCCTCATTCAATTCATCAGATCAGAATGATGACTGATAACTTAAATGCTGGAACCAGGCTAAGGTGAAATTCTGGCTCTACTACACTTACTATTTGTGTAACTTGTGTCTTACACTTGTGTCTTAGTTTTCTCATCTATAAAGTGAGTGTGACAGTGTAACTACAGTACATTTGAGATCCTGAGGATCAAATAATTTAGCATGATGAGAAAAGGGCTGAGAATGGTACGTAGAATATATCTAGCAAATCTAGTAAGTGCTACCTGTATTAGCTACTATTTTCAAGACATAGGCTAGCATTTTTCTTTGGAGTTGCCAAGTCAGCAATTGGTTGAAATTAATAATGCATCATATTCCTGAAGTTCCAGGTGAGGTCTCCTCTTCAATTTGCTGGCAGGCTAGAAGACAGTGTCCAAAAGTCTTTGCCCTACAAGTTTTACGTTCAAATTACTGCGGTGGAGTTGGAGAATAGGGAGGGTTCCTTTTAAGTCATATCTGAACTACTACTAAATTAGCCTTAGCCGGTACAGTAATTTAAACTAGATTAATTTACAGAGATGATCCTTAGGGCAATCTGAAGATAACCCGTGGGGCTCTGCAAATGACCTGTGCCCTCTGGATGCCTGAGGTCAACAGGAACCAGTAGTACTAGTGTTAGGATTAAACCCAATCTGGTTGGATACTCTGCAAGCAAAAGACTTCCCCCTAAGAGAAGGCATCCCTCTAAGATCTGAGTTTTGCCTTAGGTCTTGGTAATGTTATCTCAAGGAGCAATCATTGGTGGGGAAACATAAAGACAAGGAGGGGCCACAAAGGAAAGCCTCACCCTTGATTTAGGAGAATTTGTTTGCAGAAGATGTCACTTAAAAAAGTAAAGGTTATTCCTCCAATTATACTTTTTGGATCCATTTGGAGTTAAAAAATCACTGTTTAGGTTTTGAAAAGCTTTAGGTGACGAGAGCAATTAAACTTTTCAAACAAAACTAGCTAAACATGCAAAGTTCATAAGAAATTCTAGGGTTTCTCATCTGCTTCTCCACCCTTTTAGTTCTTATAAGTTTAAATCATTTCTTACAGCTTCCCGTTTTATGATCTTTGGCAGAGTGACAACTTCTTTTCCACATTTCTGGAATCCTGGTCCTGAATTACAAATATCTATATATAATTTAGAAGAAATCATAACTTACTAGTACATAGTAGGAACTGGAAGTTATTAGTAACAGTCATAAACAACCTTTGTTCAATACTTCATACTGTATTCAAGTATTTTAGTTTAAACTCATGCTTCGAAGAATTAAAAAAAGGGTACATATGAGTGGTATGCGCAGTAAGCAATCAGTAAAGGGAGCACATAATAAGCTAGGCGTTCATACAGCCATCCAACAGCAATGTGTTTTGTTGTCAGACAGTCATTAAGGAGAGTAGGCTGACAATAACAAACGGGCATGTATTTATCCTATACATGTCTGCCAATACTTTTGGAGGCACTATTTTAAGATAAGGAGAGCAACAGAGATGTTTTAAAAATAATATTGCCAACAAAAACTATACTTTTTACCTGTTAATACTACCATGTCCTCTTTTGGGTTGGCTTCTCCTTGTAAAATTTCCACCAATGGCAGAGATTCACAGAATTAAAATTTCCAATTATTCTTAATCTGCCTGCTTCTTAATGCCTTTTTCTTTAATGCCTTAAATTTAATCTAACGTCAATGACACTTTCACCTACTCTCTATATTGAGCAATCACCTTTTAAAAGATTTATTGGGTCAATCATGTATCTCTTATTTCTCCTTTACAAATGAAGACCTAAATTAATAAGTATAATTTTGATGTAGGATTTATTTTGGGAACATGCTATCAGATCTCAGGGGCTTAGTGAAAAAAGCCAGTGTTTTATTGGTCTCGTTTCCTAGGAAATTATTTTCCTTTTTTAGAAAATCAAGCAATACCAATACCAATAGATATCAATATCACTGCTATATAACAATGTAATAATATAAAGCAGATATAAATGCCTACTCTTTCTGATATTTTTCATATTTTTGTGTACAAAATATGGTACCTGCATCTTTACGTGTATTTTAAAGTTATTGTTTCATTTTATGATTTTTATTTAAAATCGTAGATCATTTAGCCAACAATGAGGTCCTCAATGATTCTAGCAATTCATAAGAGTTCCATGTTTGTGGTTACTAGAAGAAGGGGGCATATACTTTCTGACTAAAAAAGGTTCACGAATATTCCATCAACCTAAATAACATCAAGTCAAGTAAGCAATAATCTGCTAGGTTTTGCACTTAAGGAACACAGAATTTTGCTGGTATCATGAAATACCTGCAATACCAGAATACCAATACCAGAATTATCATACAGCACACTGTCATTAATTTCCAAGTACAAAATAAGAGAAAAGCCTAGATATGGAGAGGGAATACTTTTAGTGAAACTTAGTGAAAACAGACATTTCCTTTTGTCAGTAAGGCCTGTCATATGTTACACCCCTCTACCTTGAAGAAAGTTTAACTTACCCAGAAGTGCAATCGAATTAGCAGTATCTTCAGCATAAGTTATTTCATCCGATACTTTTTTTTTCAAAAATGGCAAGCTTCAATAAGAATGAAGAAGGTCAGAGTAATTGTAAATGAAGTTTTTGATTGAAGCATCATTTGTAAAGGGGGAGATTTCCTTTCTAAAGAATAAAATGAGGATAATGTCCTATTCTTTAGTTCTGGGGAATTGATAGCTATAAAATAATTGTATTTGTACTTAATGGACCAGGAAGAAAATACAAGTTTTTTTTTAAATGAAGAGAAAGGGATATAAAAGGCATAAGTTAAGAAACTAATTTTGCATCACTGTGTGAATAAAAACCTTAAGAATCTTCTTTCCTTCTGAAGGCAAAGTAATAATGATTTTTGTAATTCTATCAAAGTTAGATAATCAAAGTTAGACATCAGATAATCTGATACAAGCCAGAGGTTTAAGCTCACCTATAACTTGAAAACAGTTTTCAGACTCTTTCTGAAGTTTTTGAAGTTCTAGTTAATAGATCAATAGTGTATTTATTTTTAAGGCCGAGGTCCTTTTCCTCATTAACTGAATTACTACTATTCACAAAAGAACAGAATATTTGGAAGAACAATAAGGAATTCAGTTAACAAATATTAATTATATTAGACTTGCATTTCACAGGTACTATAACTTGAAAATAACTTATTTACAAATCACAAAAGATCAAGCACATAAACCTGAGTCATTAGTTTAAATTTCAAAGGAGAGATAAACATTATGTCTTAAATACAAAATATAAAGTATTTTGGCATTTCATAAATCCAAAATTAACATGTCCTATATTTAGGACTTTTAATTCATGTTTAAAAAAATGTAATCAAGTAGTTGAAAGATGGCATGGAGAACCATCATATGTAGATATAGAACATATAAGTCACTTGGAATTTAAAGATATTTCAAAAAGGGCAATTTTATAAATTCCACAGAGGTTTATTTCCATTATTTGTTAGAATTATCATTTGGAATAAATAACTACTTGTTAACCAGCCAATTGTTGGATCTCTAAAACAACTCGAAAACTTTTACTTCTTGTCCCCCAACATTTTGTATCAAATAAAGCATCAAAGTATTTTCAACCTAAAAGGTTATGGAAAAATTAAGCATACACTTTCAAGGTTATGAGAAAAACATACTAGAAACTGAAAAGATTGACTTCATTTATTTTCAATGCTTTTATCTCCCAAAATGTTTGAAAAGAGAACCAAATAAGGATGTAGAGAAATATAGGACATAAGCAAAAATTAGTAAAATAGGAAGAAAGGAAATAATTACAAAATCAGGGAAACTGAAGAGTGAAGTTCAAAAGATTTGTCATATTATACAATAAAATATTTAGCCAAGGTTTTAGAGAAATGGCTCTGGACAGAGATCTATAGGAATACCGATGTCGAAAGAAATGCTTATGAACTTGGTATTCTGGGACTTACATGGCCCTGAAATTTGAAAATATTGTACATAATATAATCTTATGTTGACAAAACAAAGATTTCCAATTAGTGCACTGAAAGAACCAAATCAATTATATATTTTCCATGGTCTGTATTAAAAGTGGTCACAAAATTTTAAATATTATTGTTGCGAAACCTAAAAGCAAAAGCTAGAACCAACCATGTATACATAATCCTACTGATAGTATTGTTTGTATATGAAAAGAGACAGCACTATGTAAAAAGCTGGTAGAAAGATTTAGAAAAGTTTTCTCTCAATTTTAAGAAATTTCCTATACCATATTATATTCAACAACTAAAACTGGATATTTGAATATGTATATCTAGATTAACCACTATGTGGCAGCAAAGAAACATTATATACATTTAGTTTCCAGAGTGATTGTAGAAATACAGTAGAAAAATATTAAGAGATATTAATTTTATAATTCTTTACATTTCTGTATTTTGTATTTTAAAATACGTACTTTATATTTATATTTTAAAATCTCTATGTTTTAAAATATATACCAAACATAAATGATGATATTTTGTTCTTCATTCAAAATTGGAAAATCAAATAAAGCATTACATGGTACCTAACATATTTTTGAGAGCCAAATTTTCTAAACATGGCTGCTTTTAAAAGCAGCTAATTTCAAGAAAACATTTTATGTACTAGCTTTTGTATCTAGCAGTGTCAGACTACTTTAAAAAATTAATTATATTTGCCAACTGCTTTAATCAGGAGATGAAACTGAAATTTTCTGAGTTCTGTATCACTCTGCTACACCAGAATGTCTAATATATTATAATACAAAGTAAGAAATAATAAAATACTACATGGTAATATAAAATAAAGTTTAAAACACTTACCCACACAATTTTAAGATATCATGTACAGATTCTACAAACTGGTGCTGGTTTTCAATTTTTCCTGCACATAGATTCAGAATTTTAAATATTTTTGCTAAATCCCTTAATGGCTTGTGTATTTTTAGTTAAGAAATACTATTAACTTTAATATCTCCATTGTCATGTTCTTTATAGCGCTTCTTTTAAGAAAGTCTATAGAATTCCATCTATTTTGTTAAATGTAGATATTGTTTTAACTATTCTTATTTTGAAGTCTAAAGAGAAAAACTTCGAACTATATTTTTGGCAATATGTATTTAATTTTTGTCTCCAAAATATGCAAAAATTTTCCTTCTCACAACTTTAGAATTGGATTACCAACTACTACATTATGTACTTGGTTGATCAATAACTTACTATTAGCAATGAATGAAAACACATTGAAATTAACTGAATGATTGGCTCAATTATATCCTTCATTCCCATCTACATACACACAAATATATATAGTACTGCCCTGGAACAAGCAGCCCAAACTTTTCTTTCCTGCATTTCTTTATTAATATTTAACTCATGCATTTTTAATAGCTAGGGTTTAAATTTGTTTGGACTTTATTTCATTTAAAACTAGTGTGGAAATCCAAAATACAGCCTCTCTAGATCTTCAGGTAAATACCTTTTCTTTTAACTGTTTTAAAAACCCTATTTGAACATAAACAGATTTAACTGATCATTTTTACAGCTAAGAGATCATAGCAGTTATAGTTCTTGGTTGAACCCTGTTATTTCTACCTTCTTTCTAGGAGTTTCTTAGGAAGAAATGGAAGAGCTGAGTATACCAAAGTATTCAGCTCTATTAACTTTCTAGGCAAGAGACAAAGATACCTCTTTAACTTACTTTGGGAAGTTTTACAGCTTCTAAAGCCAGCCTATTAAAAGGCATTCAGAAATAGATCCACCTGTCACTAAATGTCTAACTTGAAGAAAAATGATGGGAATGCCTAGGTTAAAATAGGAAAAATCACTTGCTGGTGGATTTTCTTGGTACCACCAGATTATGCTTATATCCACAGAGGACTAACTGATCCATACAACACCAAAGCTAAAATAAATAAAAGGTTTTGATAACATTATATGGCACATTTCTCTGAAAGGAAGGTTTAAGACGCTTTGCACTGGGATAAGTTAAAATTAGACTAATATTTTCTTGAGAGGAGGTCAGGCAACAGAGATGTTGAACAGAATAATGGTTTTTCCAAACATGCCTATATCCTAATCTCAGGAGCCTGTGACTATGTCATCTTAGACAGCATAGAAACTTTTCAGATGTGATCAAATTAAGGATCTAGAGATGGGAATATCACAGAGTTCCAGGTAGACCCAGTGTAATTACAGGGCTCCTTATAGGGCAAAGAGGAGGGAGGCAGGAGAGGGTCAGAGAACAGACAGATGTGGTGACAGAGGAATAGGTGGTGAGCCAATCTGTTCAGGAAGCCTCACTGGGGGACAGGAAGGAAACAGATTCCCAGGGTCTTCAGAGGGACCCAGGCCTGCCAGAATTCTGACTTTAGCAGAATGAGACTGGCCTAAACCTCTGATCTCCAGAACTGTAAGATAGTAAATGTATTCTGTTTTAAGCCATAAGTTTGTAATTTACTACAGTAGCAATAGGAAACCAAAACATTTAAAATAGAAATTCTCCTGTTTCAAGATAAATGAAACAAATATACAAATATATATAAAGGATACAAGTCCATTCTGATAACACTGCACCAGTTTCTTGACAGATTTAAGTTGTTTTTCTTCTAAATCGCCCTAAAATAAATGTTCTATTTAGTTCTTTTGCTCTATTAAGTTTGCTAAAAGTTTAAAAAATTTCTTCAATATGAAAAGAAAGTAGAAACATGAGCATTATCACATTATTCTTAAATTACTATAAGCATTAAAAATGTTTCCTGAAATAATGAAGATTTAAAAAGTACTACCATTCAAATTTGACTAGAAAATTAAAATTTTAAATTAGGTTAATATAAAAGGAGTAACTCTTTCCAGAAATATTTTTAGCAATAGCTGAAGAGTGGTGTACATTTTTTTCTATGCTAGGCACTAGATAGGCACTATATGTAATATCACTGTTTATCTTCAAAATGACTTTATTACCAGGATATTATTATCCCTCTTTTCAAGAATAGGAAACACAACTGAAATACCTAATTTGTTCAAATATACAGTGCTAAAAAGTGGTGATATTAGGAGTCGATTTTGACAAATTTATATTTTTAGCCTCTAAAATATGCCCAAGTATACTGTGGAAACCAAGCATCCATAGTTAATTAAAAACAAAAACAAGACAAACTTCTAGACCAGGATATGTTTTTCAAGACTGAATCCCCTCTATTCTTTTAAAGCTTCTAAAACCATCTGTGAAAAACTGAGGCCTTGTTTGTACTTTATCCTCCCTCAGGCTTATGTAACAGCTAAAAGAAGCTCTCTGTAGTTGAGTTTTATTTTTTAAGGGAATGCAGATACATTCACAATTTAAAAATCAATTTTCACAAAATTACCCTCAGAAAAAATAAATTAACCTTAGTAATTACTTTTATTTTTCTTCTATTTAAGAAAGTAGAGACTAAAGGAAAACAAAGACTAAATTTTGTGCTTAGAATTCATTGGACAGTTTTGTTTTTATGGCTATAGTATGGTCAACTCATTTTCTATTTATTAAGAATGTTAAATCTTCTTTGGAAAAGGCTCTATATAACTTTATAGTTTGTGCTGACTTTTAGGCATTTAGTCAATGCTTGGGTCTCAGAAGAGTATGGTGTGTGAACATGTATGAATATACATTTACTATCTTTTTTCTTGATAACTAAGCTGTCAGTTTTGAGCTTGGGTCTGAAATAATTTTATTTCCATTATATTCTATAAAGATTTCTCTCAATGCGCTGGGGATTAGCTCAGTGGTTCTGCCGCCTGCCTCTCAAGTGCCAGGTTCAAGTTTGATCCCCAGTACCAAAAAAAAAAAAAAGATTTCTCTCAAAATAAATTACTACATGTATGTACATACCCTGTTTTTACATCAGGAAATTTGTCTTAGTATATTGAGAAACTCCTTTTCCTACCCCCTCCCTCCTCCAGTCCTACTTGATAACAAGCAATTAACAGAGGTTAGATGACTTTATGGGTATTCTTAGGAATCCTGTTTACAGCCACCGTGAATTTGTCCATCCATAAAAGCAACTCCTTTTCAGCCTCCCTATATGATTAAATATATTCATATTAAATTTAAACAGTTCTTGAATTTAAGATATACTCTATTTTGAGACCAGGCATGGTGGTACATGCCTATAAATCCTAGCTATTTGGGAAGCTGAAAGAGGAGGCTCATAAATTTGAAGCCAGCCTGGTAACTTAGTGAGATCCTGTCTCAAAATTTTAAAAAGGGTTATAGGTGTAGCTCAGTACTAAAGTACTTGTAAGAGGCCCTGGTTTTAATCCCCAGGAACAACAACAACAACAAAGGAAGTATACTGTTTGAAATGTTTTCCACAACAAGAGATAAATGAGACTTACACTTGGGTAAATACATGTTACCATTTATAGAAATAACAGTTTGGAAGTGATTAGCAGAATAATTTGTTCTCAAAGCTTACTTACTTTATCATTTTCTTCAAGGAGTTTGATGACATGATTAAGGTCCATAGACTTGAAAACACCCTAAAAACATACAATTTTTAGTATTCTATATCATGAGAATTTAAGAAATCATATCAAACATACTATTTTTATATTTTTTCTTAGTAACTTAAAAATACCTACAACAATAACATAAAGGAGAATGAAAAACAGATGAGGCCTTATAGGAAGGTGAATGAATTTTGTAGAAAAAAAACACCCTCCTGAATTCTAGTATTATCTTATAATCTTAATGTTTTAAAATTTAAACAGCCCTAAAAGACCCAAGAGAGTATGTGGAATAATGTCACTCCTATGCTGTGGAAAGGAAAACCATACCGTTTCATGCACATGTACTCATTAGACCAAGCTGGCCTGTGCAGGTGTGTGACATGGCAACAGCATTCTTCTGGTCATCCATGTTAGAAAACACGAACCTTAAAGTCACAGATTTCACATCTCAGGTATTTCATGAGCCCACATCTCAAGTGTTTCATGAGCCCATCCTGTGATTCAGTTCAGTTCTCATCTGTTATTGAGTTGTGCGTGTTCACTCTGTTGTCCCACACTTCAGCACTGTCCTTTATGGCTAAAATAATAAAACTCAAGTCTGAGCACCACCCATCCAAGCATTCAATGACTACCTACTAATGCTTCTGAGCTCTTTCTGAGCTCTTTTGAGCACCCCTTTCCTCCGTGCTCCCACAGGCCCCAAACCTTGCGCCCGTCATCATTTCCGTGGAGTTGTTCTGAAAGGCTCTCCATACTTAGCCCCCATACTCCCTCCCTCAGTTTGCCTGAGGGCACAGACTTTTGGTTCTGGCATCCCTGGCACACTGGGCCTGGCATACAGTATTGTTAGTGGTTTAATAAGTGCTGAGGACATGCAACCAGGAAGTCATTTCTTTGTAAAGTTATTTGTGGGTACGTGGCAAAGGAACCAGGAGGTGGTTTGTCTAGTTTAAGTATTTATAATAATGCAGAAATCTCAGAACTTTAAGTGCAATTTTGACTATATTTAAGGGGAAGACTAAGACTTTATTGAGTTGCATTTTCTTTTAATTCAAATGTTATGTTAATGATGCTTAGTCCCAGTGTAGGAATTAAGCTGTCCTAATTTCCTTTTTCTGGGCCTGCTTTCACACTTACTTCTACTTTTAAATGACTTTGTAAAGATGATGTTATAATGATATAAAATATTCAAAACTGAAAAAAATCCTTATTATTCTTACTATCTATATATCTATCTTATGTATTTTCTGGTTTTGTTTACATGTACAGATACATATTTCACTTAATGTTAATAGTACCACTGCATTTCCTGTGTTTTAAATCTACAGTATATCTATAATGTATACTTTCCCATACTCCTACATAGGCATTATTTCAGTACATATAAAGCTTATAATTTCCTTGCCTTTCACAGTTACAAACTCATATATTCTCATATTAAGAAATTTCTTTCAAAAAATTTTCAATTAAACAATTGTAACTTTAAATATATAGAATAAGTATAAGAATGAGGTTATTTACTAAAATACTTTAAGAAAAATAAAGGACATAGGAAACATATGTCTCTACTTGGTTTTATAGTTACCATTGTTATATATTACTGTTAAACAGAATTTTGCCTTTTATGATTTGGAGATTTAACAGTGCCACCTCCCACGGCCTCAGTTGTCGTTTCTGTTTTTCTTGTATTTATTAGGACACGTTTGCTGTACACAGTGATTACACTCATCATGGGGCGTTGATACATGTGCATAGTACATCTTAATTATTTTTTCACCCCCCTATTTCTTGGTGCCTTTCCCTTTTCCAAAAGATCTATCTCCCTGCTGCCTATTATCTTTTACTTTGTCCTTTATTGATACTTTGAGTTTCTCATATAAGAGAAACTATACAATATTTAAGCTTGTGTGTCTGATGTATTACACTTAACATTATGGTCTCAAGGTGCATCCATTTTCCTATAAATAACTCAAATTTATCCTTCTTTATGGCAGAGTACCACATTTTTTTATCCATTCTTCTGTTAATAGATATATGTTCAATTCCAGTTCCGAGGTTTAGCTATTATGAATTGTTCTGTTATGAACATGACTTTGCATGTGTCACTGTAATATGATGTCTTTAAGTCTTTTTCTTTTAAATTTTATTTTATTGGTACATTTTAGGTATACAATATAATAACAGTCATCATTGGAAATTTGTACCTTTACGTAATCTCTCTTGATTCTTATTTTTCCCCCTTCCCCTGTCCTCCATTCAACCTCTCCATCCCTCCCTCTTTACAGACTTTGTTTCCATTTTTTCATTTTCTCATATTAATTCCATTCCCTTCTTTCCCTTCCCCTACCCCTCCCACTTCCCCTTCCCCTTTGCTCCTTTTCTTCCTATTTCACATTATCTATTACACCTTTTAGTCCTTATTTACACTTTCAGCTTCTCACACTAGAGAAATTATTTGGTATTTACACATATGTGTCCTATTTATTTCACTTAAGAGTATCACTTCAATGTGCATCCATTTAGCTATAAATGTCTCTAATTTCTCATTTTTTATGGCTGAGTAGTATTCCACTTTATTAAAAAAAACCCCACATTTTCTTTATCCAGTCTCCAGTTGATGGGGATTTGGGCTGCTTCCAAGTTTTACCTATTACACATTGTGCTGCTATGAACGTGGTGCACATATATCACTGTGGTATGATTCTTTTAATTCTTTGGGGAAGATCCCCAGCAGGGGAATAGCTGGGTCAAATGAGACTTCCAGTCCTAGTGATGTCTTTAAGTCTTTTGAGATGATGCCTAGATGAGGAATAGCTGGGTCAAATGGAATTTCGTTTTTTACCTTTTTTTCTTTTGGTACTGGCGATTGAACTCAGGTCCCTGTGCTTGCGAGGCAGGCGGCAGAACCACTGAACTAACTCCCTGGCCCATTTTCTAGATTTTTGAGGAATCTCCGTAATGATTTTTATAATGATTGTACTGGTTTACAACTACCAATAATGTAGAAGAGTTCCTTTTCTCCCACAGACTCACCAGCATTTGTTATTATTTGACTTCTTAACGATGGCCATTTTTTCTGGAGTAAGATGTAATCTCAGTGTTCTTTTAATTTGCATTTTTCTAATGGCCAGAGATGCTGAACATGTATTTATTGAACATGTATTTATTGGCCATTTGTACTTCTTCCTTTCAGTTGCCCATTTTTTGATTGGGTCTTTAATTGGGGGGGATCTAATTTTTTGATTTTTTTTGTATATTCTAGGTATTAGTTCTCTAAGGTATTTTTGGCAAAAAAAATTTCCAATCTGTAGGCTGTCTCTTCACTTTGTTGGTTGTTCCCTTTACTGTACAGAAGCTTTTTAATTTAATATAAATCCATTTGTTGATTCTTAATGTTATTTCTTGTGCAATTAAGGTTCTGTTCAGAAAGTCTTTGCCTATGCCTATGTTTTCAAGGGTTTTACCTGTTTTATCTTCCAGCAGATTGTCTCTGTTTTAACATTTAGATAGTTGATACATTTTGATTTTAGCTACATTCATGGAGAGAGATATAGGTCTAGATTCAATCTTCTGCATGTCGATAGCCAGTTTTCCCAGCACCATTTGCTAGAGGCTATCTTTCCTCTGGCATGTGTTGTTGGCCTGTGTCAAAGGTTAGACAGCTGAGTGTTTTTGCATCTTGTATTCTGTTCCATTGATCCAGATGTCTGTTTTTGTGCCAGTAGCATCAGTTGTCTTTTCTCTTTTCCTCTGTGTTCTCAGATTATACACACAGGCACAGTGGGTTTTTATTTTATTATTTTCTGCAATGTTTACTTTTAAGAGTTAGACAATTATATTGAAATGAAAAGTCAATATAGGATTTTCTTTTTAATGCCTACTTGTATTATCAGATCTCCTCCAAATAAACAGATACAAGTTTTAATAAGAAACAGAATAGTAAAGATTAAAACATAGGTTCCTTTGGGATTTATCTTGCATTATCATTTCATGTTGATCTGTGTGTCATATTTTTAAAGAGTTCTTCCTCCCCTATATCTTCCTTTGCTTTTTTCTGTTTCTGGAAGTATTTATTAGGAGGTTCTGTTTCAGGAAATGTGCTAGGTATGGGGAGCACATTTCTCTAACCTTAAGTAGGTGTCAGTATGAAATGAAATTTTACAAAAAGCCTTGTATGTTATACTGAAGATCTTACAAAACCACCGAATAGCTTGAGAGACTAAAAATATACATGGATAATGGCCAGACTATGTATGACAAAAGCCCACAACCTCTGCAGCAGCCAGCACGGGAAGCCAAGTCACAAACTACACAGCAGCTGGCTCCGAGAAGTCAATATTTGGTCAATAACTATCAGCTTCCCCATTTTTTTGTATTCCCTGCTTCCAAACTCAGGACCAACTTGAGAAAATCAAACAATTGAAAAGATTCTAGTCAGAGCACAATAGGTCTCTCTTTCCCACTATTAATCTTTCGCAGCAGCCTCTGAGTCTGCCAAAAGCAAGTGATGGTGTGTGATACCCTCTCTATAACAATCTTTGAGTGGTCTATGTTCTTGTCTATCCACAAGATTTAATCAGCAGAGTGTAAGAATAAAAAGATCATTTTGTCTGTTGTGGAGAGGACTAGACTGGAGGTAGGAGACCAGTCCGCAACTTGAATCTTGGATAAGATTTTGACAACTGGCATAGACATTAAAGAGTGGGGTTAAAAAATTTAGCAGTTTGAATGAGCAGGACCTAATGAGTGACTCGATATGGTGAAAGAAAGAAGAAAAAAGGTTAGGATAATTCCCTGGCCTGAGGAATTACAGGAATGATCTGGCAGTTATGGCAACAGGGAATGCTAGGGAAGAGATTTGTGATGGAGTTGGAAATCATTTAAATTTGGAGCACAATTTTCTGAATCATGGGATTAAAGTGATAATTGAAGATTTGGGGTAAATAAGAAAAACTAATTATAATCATCTATTTATTTTACAAATATTTGTTGGGTACCTATACTGTGTCAGGCATTGTTCTAAGTGCTTATGATACAGCAGTGAAAAACACAAAATCGCTTGCTTTCATAAAGAATTGATGTGCTTTAGGGGAGCAAGTTTAGGAGGGGGCCTTCCAGATCCAACCATAACACTATTTAAAGCAGAAATGAAGCATGCATTTAAAATGTACAAAATAACCTGTGTATTTTATGCATTGCCTAAGACAACAATATTCAAACCTATTTCTCAAACTACATAAACTTAGTTTAGGGTAATTAAAATGGTTCAATTTAGGTCTGTAATAAGGAAAATTATACAAAACAGTTATTAAAAACATAGGTAGCAGAAAAAAAAAACACATAGGTATCCCAAGTGGCATTTCTATGTTAGAAAATCTCCAGCTGTCACTTTGTAATTCTAGATAATCCATTAGCTTTATTTTAAAAATAATTTTAGGACCTCTATATTTCTGGATAATGGATGATATTAATGTAGATAAGCTATATGTTTTCAATATACTGTATCACTGAATAAGTTCTCTATTATTTTATTTAATCTTTTCAATGGACGTCGGTACTATTACTATCTCCACTGATTTAGGTACAGTTGCTTTTGGCCATGCAGCTATGTGGTGGAGCTGGCATAAAAAACTGAAGTAGACTCCACCTTACTTTTAGCTACTAAAATGGACAGGTTGTAAAGGTGGATTGGTTTGAAAGGACAGCAAGCATTTAGAATTCCAAAGTTCTTTCCTCAACTGACCTGAGGCAGAAGTCTAGAAGGTTATTATTGTATCTACTATTAGGAGCAGTAAAATCCACTCTACGAGTAAAGAAACCATATCTGTCCATTAATTTCTAGCTACCTTGGTGGCTTCAGTTGTAAAAGCAACCACAAATACACAAAAACAAAACAGAACAAAAATAAGAAGGCTGAGTGATCAATAGATTTCTCCCAGCTCTAAAACATTCCCATTCTATTTCATTTCTTTGGACAGAAACTGCCTATATTTCTTAGTGTTTAAAAAAAAATGGAGCTACTCCTAGTAGTAGAAGCAGGAACAGGAATTAATGCAAATTAATTTTTTTCCTAGAAGAGAATTTTAGGCCCTGGAAGGAGGGATAGTAATGAAAGAAAAGAAATCAAAAGGAAAAGAGAAATACATAGACATATACACTACAAATATGCTTCCTTTGTTGTACTTGTTACATTATCAACTATTTTTGCAATGGCCTGCTAAAAGTGTTTTTCCTTTTTTTCTCTTTAACCTATGGTTGCCTGACTTATAACTTTGCCCAGTTTTTCTTACACCCAGTAATAGAAAAATGAGAGCCATTAGTTAGCAAATTTCACCTACTTCTTGGTTTTGCTCTGAGCTTAGGACCAGCGTGGACTGCTGGGACTTCTTGTCGCCTTCAGAGTGGACAGCTATGTCTGCTCAAGGCTCTTCCTATCTGGCTTGGAATACCTCCACAGAAAGGATGAGGTAAATTCCCCGGACACTTACTGTTCTTCCCACAGAAGTGCAGTTGCTTGGCAGGTTACTGTGTGAATGTCTGAGAGTCCTCAGAGAGCTCAACCCTATTCCCACAGAGGAGGTCCCCAGTCAACTGGCTACTCCCAAGGTACTCTCCAAGGCCGCGGGATGCGAACACAGGAGCCCCGGTTCCTGACGCAGTCTGAGACTTGTGAAGCCTCAACAGGAATTCCCATAGAGGCCCCACACCATTAACGTGAGACAGGGTAGAATTCCTCCTTAGGAATCATGGTTTTAAACATGATCTTGGCTCTCTGGGGGACCAATGAAACCCTAGTATGAAGAGAAGGATTTGGGGTTTTGAAACATCTCCTCCGCCGCGAATGTAGACCCACGCAGAGGTTTCCAAATGAAATTTTTTCAACCCAACTCCAGTTAGTTTTGTATTCATAATAGAAGCAAATATAACAAAAGTAAACCCCAAACCAATACAATAAAACAAATCAATTCTCTCTCCCAATTTTCTCCCACCCACCCTATAACAATTTCTAATTTATTATGAAAACGATGCCTAGTTTCTAATTTCACCAGAATTTTGCTCCATTTTCAGTGTAGGCTTCAGTAGCAGCAAATTTAAGTACGGGAGAATTTACCTCTATATATCAAGAATATCACTTGAAAACAGGGATCTGCAAATGAAATCCCAGTGCAAACAAAGCGATCTGGCTATCAAGTCAAACTTCACTGGGAACGATTCCTTCTCTCCCACTTCTTTCACGGCCACACTTTTCAAAGAGCAGGAGACCTCTACTACTCAGTTAAGCGGGACGCTCCAAGAGGACTGCGCAGCAGGCGTCCCCAGACGGGCTGTTGACGACAGCCAGCTCCCACGGCAAGGGCGGTTCCCGGAGGATCGGCTCTGCGCCAGAACCTCCGTCCCGCGGGTCCCCCGTGGGGCTTCATTTCCACCTTTGCTGCCTTGGGACCGAGTCTCTGCCCCCAGGCGTCACCCCGCTGTCCGCCCCCATGGCACAGACCCCTGTGCACACCTGCGTCTCTTCGTCCTCAGTCACCACAGCAATCACCGGAATGTGGCGGGGGCTGCTGGACTTGTTCCTGGCGCTGGGGTCCTGGCCCTCGGCCATCGCCGCGGCCTCCCCAGTGGGCATGGCAGGCGGGGGCTAAAGGCTACCACCAAGCAGGGAAGGCAGCCAGAGAGCCGCTAGCGTCGCTAGAGGACTGGGGGAGGCTGGCTGTGGCCTCGGGCGCGGGGAAACAGTCCGCATAGCGCTACCGCATCCCACCGGGCACCGAGGCTCAGGATCCCCGAGCAGTTGTCAACACAAGCCAGAGTTGCTAGGGGCGAGGCCAGGGGCGGAGGCACGGCTCCAAGTACGGAAACCTGAAGAGTCAAACTACCTTAAAGCTCAATACGTCCCTCTACACTCGGGACTTGTGGGGTGCGATTTCAAGGGGCGCCAAAGGAAGACACAAGCAACGGAGACCTCCGTACGGCTCGGGCTGTGGCTCCTTAGGCGCCGAAGGTGTTTCAATCTTGAGTGTTTGGTCTAGGCCTTGCTTAAAAGAGCAGGGCGTGTAGGAGTAGAAGGATGGGAAAGGATGGAATGGGGTGCACTAGGGTTGATGTGATGGACAGATAGTGCGGAAAGCCGAGTCTTCCTTGCCCCGGAAGTATGACTAACCTCACCCAAACTCCCCTGGACCTTAGTGTACCTTAGTGGTCCATACGCACCGGCATCTTATGTATGTTAAAAAGCTTTGAGTTAATTTATTGAATCTAGAGCAAGTTAACCCTTTGCACCTCCTTCTCATCGGTGAGAACTGTTTAGAGGAGTGAGTGAGATAGTCTTTAAGTGGTGCTTAGCACATAATAAACACCCAGTATGGTCAAGATTATGATTATTTCCATTACTGTTATTGTATTCTGAATACAGTGCAAGGGTCTAGACGATAAAAAGCTTCTCAGGATGATAATCAGCATAACTTCATAACTGCAAACACAACAGACATAAAAACTTTAAAACAAAACCTTTACCCCTTTTAACCATTAAAATAATTTTTTTGTAACCTTCAGAGATTCTTCAAGATTTAAATGTGTTTTGTGTCTTCCATGGAATGTGTACATAACAATCCCAATAAAAATAAATGTCACTTCACTTCTCTGAGCTTCTTTCCTCATTGGTTGAATGAATATCAGTGATTTCTAAATTTCCTCCCACCTCAAACACTGAATGACATTTCTGGCCCTAAAAGGGCAATGGAAATACTAAGTACTTAACATAAAGTGTAGCCAAAGACACTTGGGTTCTTCAAAGTTCTTCAGTTCTCCTTCACTGAGCACATCCAGTTTTTATTTCCATGATCTATACCTCCACTTTTCCCATGGTCAGGCCTCTGAAAGTGCTCAGAGGTTACTAACGTTTACTGAAGTTTGTGCAGACTTTTTTGTCCTCATCCTGCTGTACTTGTCTGTAGCAGTTTACACTGTTGACTGCCTGGCGGTCTTGAAACTCCTTTGCCTAAGTGCCATATTCTTCTTTGTTTCGTCTTTACAGCCACTGTTTGGTATCTTTTTTTTTTGGCACCAGGGATCAAACTCAGGTCCTTGCACTTGCAAGGCAGGTGCAGTGCCACTGAGCTAAATCCCTGGCCCCCAACTGTTTGGTATCTTTACAACTGTTCTTAGGCCTTGCACTCAGAGGCCAGTTCAGAAAGTCTAAGGTTGCCATCACTCAGGGAGAATGTAACGGATGTGCCAAGTGTTTCATTCACAGGACTTTAATTGCTGTTGAAGGGTCCAAGAATAGCAATCAAAAAAAGATTGAAATCACTTGGATGAATTCTATGAGATCCTGTGAGAATGACACCCAGAGCAATATGGTGGTGGAGAGCTAACAACTGGATCAGTTGCTTATTCTTTGTGTGGTTATACTGACATCTCAGGATAAGAAAAAATACAGAATAAAGACTGCAAAGGACATATTTCAACTTAAAGCAGAACTTGTCTGGAAATATCAAGTGACTATTCTGTTTCAGCAATAGTCTGAAGCTGATAAGCATCCTTAAACTCCAGTGATCCTGGAGTAAAGTCTGACTCTATTCATTGGACCTAACATAAGAGACTTTCCTAAATAATGAACAGTGGAATATTTTACATTAACTATGTACAGACCTATACATTTGGTCTGTCTTATATCCAGAGTGCCATTTTCCAGTGCTTAATTGGTATTACTCAAGAATTACCTCTTAGAAACTCCTGACTTTTCCTTCTCAGTGAAAACAGTGAAATTCTTCTGGGTGGGTTCCCTACCTGTAAAGTTAATAGACTTTATAAAATATTTTTTTCATTCTCAGGGTACTTGTTTTATTTATTGACAGGTGAGAAGTGATGAGAATGGTAGTTCTAGACTATCCCACACTCAGTCACTTGGAGTGAATTACTTGTACTTTTCCAAAGGTGCCAAGCTTCAGGCCCCTCTCCTTATAGAAACCATAGGTTGTTCAAATCCCTTATACAAAATGGCACACTTGCACATTACCTTTACACATCCCCCATATATTAAAGTCGTCTCTAGATTACATTAAAAACCTAATATAGTATAAACTCTATGTAAACATTTGTTGTAGGTATTATTTAGGGAAAAGTGACAAAAAAAGTGTGTACATGTTCAGTACAGACTCAATTTTCTTTCAGAAGTTTTTGCTCCATGACTGGTCAGATACACTGCTATGGAACCTGGTGATGTAGAGGGCAGACTATGCATGCCACTCTTCAGATGGTGCCTTAGTTACTCTTCTTGTTGCTGAGACAAAGTACCTGACACCCAAAGTTAAAGGAGGAAAGGTTTATTGTACTGCACAATTCATAGAGGTTTCAGTTCATTGTTAACTGGCTCCAAGGCAGGGGGCATTGCTGAGGGGCATTGCAGAAAAGAAACAGTTCATGGAAGGCAGAAGGTAGCAAAGCAGTGAAGTAATAAGCATCAAGTGACAAGCAGTGACCCTCCTTCTGTACCCTATATCCTATCCAGGCTACCCACCCTTAGGGCAGGTAGCACTCACACCTGGCAAGGGGGCAGCCTTAATCCTAGCATTGCACCCTGAATCAATCCCAGCATCACATCCTTGATCCCAGAACCCCACACTATAGATCCAGCCACCTCTGAAAAGCCCCACCTATGACTGCATGAGGCTTTAGGGGGACATCTAGGTACAAGCCATGAGTGGCTATGAAACTCAGCTCACCTGACCTTTTCTAGAAACCTTTATCCTTTCTGTTAAGTGCCACTTTGTGTGACATTTTTTCTTTTGTACTTGTTACATACTTAATGTATTTATTGATTTAGTACCCCAACACTTTTCTACATTGAGATTCTTAAAAGCAAGGGCAGTCATTCACATTTGTATTCTAAGCCCTTAACATACTATGCAGAGCAGTGGTTTTCAAAATTTAAGTGTAAGAGAGTCACCTGGATAGTTAGTTAAAACAGATTCCCAAGCCTTGTCTTTGGACTGTCTACTTCAGTTGGGCTGAAACCCAAGGGACTGCATTTTTAACAGGTTCTTACACGATATTGATGCCCATGTCTGGAAACCATCTTGGGAGCTCCTGCTCTGGTATTAAATATTTTAAGGATTATAAATTACTCTTGTTTGATTTGCAACCAAATTAAAGCATTTCATAAGTTACCCAGAGTAAGGTAAACATTTGAGGTTCTTGCAACACAAAATGGGGCTTTTGGTCTAGCTTTCTGTTTAGGTATTGCCCCAGTGTCCAACTTTTTGGCTTTCCTAGGCTGCACTGAGTGAAGAGGAATTGTCTTGGCCTGCATATAAAATATATAATTTATTCAACGTGTATAAGTTATAAAACCTCTTTTATTTTTTAACATTTAAATAAACAAGGGAAGGTGGCCTACAGGCTGGATATGCCTGACCAAGAGACTTGTTAGAAATGCAGGATTTGAGGCATCATGGTGGAAGTACTGATATGAAAATTTCCATCTTAACAAGATAATCAGGTGATCCATATGCACATCAAAATTTGAGAAGCACTTCTCTTGTGTGTTTTCATTTTATTTAAGTAATTTAACAGTCTCCATAAACTGGCTTTCAGTAATTATTCCATTTGTGAATTTCCATGTGCTTTATTTGCTTACTTATAATAAGACTGGGTTTATTTAATTTTCTTCTTTTTAAGTACACCAAATGTAGGCTTTTAAACAGCTTTCACTGCTTAAATGATGTATGTTTATTTAATTTTAATCATTATTGATTCTTTGTTTTTATGACACCAAAACATAGAAGAATGAGTGAAATGACTATTGAAATAAGCTATTTCAACAAAAAAATGAGTAGAAAAACAAGAGAAATGTTATACTTAGTATATAGAAATGCTTCAATCTGATAACAATTCTGCAGAATTTATCATCTCTGTTAAGATACATATTGTAATTTCTCAGAAGCACCTAATGACATAAAGATTAACTAGAAATTTTAATATGTTGACCTATATACAATTTTTGCTTTTAATGTAACAAAGCAAGCTAAAAATATTTTTAAGTAGTAATGTGGTTCAGATTTTTCTGATTTTCCTTGCTTACACTCTGTCTACTTAGCAATGTTCAGTAAAATGGTAAGTATTCATTAGCATGAATTAAGAAAATTTCTAATAAGTGTTTTGGATTGCACATAAATTTGGTAGCCTCTAAACTAATGCCAGATGTTCTAAATGTTCAAGCAAAATTTATTCCTTTCTGAGTCAGAGTAATTTATTTTAAATAGAACATTTTTATAGCATATATTAAATGTAATTAAAGTATAGGCTTAGCAAGTTAGCTTTAGGGGAATTTTGTAACAGAATACATATAAATCTTGAATTTAATCTCTGTCAGTGTTTTAAACAGTATTTTAGGTTGACCATTACAGAAATAAGGCCTACAAAATAAATAAAAGTAGTTACCGTTTTCCAACACAATCATTAATACAAACTTGGAAATAATAACCAAATGGAACAGAAAATGGAAGTAAATGAACAGCTACTCTAAATTCAGCCATTCTAATAAAGCGTGTACTAACAATAATCCATACTGTAAGTGATTTTTAAATAGAAGCTGGAAGAAATACAGTATTCATGTTTAATGGAAAAACTAAATGGTTGTTAATGAGATAAATTTATGAAGAGCTACTTTGGCCTGATCAAAGCTTTCATTTTGTGACAGGAGTACTTCCATGAAATAAAAATGTTCCTAAGCTTTTAGAGCAGCTATTTATTGCATTTACATGATACAAGGTTATAGACAGGATAGAACTGTATTTTGCAGGATTAATCAGACAAGTTTATTCCAAAGACATTAATTACTGAAGTTCTGTAATTAACCTGATTTGTTCTGATTTCATGGACTCTGTATTTGTTTGCTCAGGTGGCTGTAATAAATTCTCCAAGATGAGTGGCTCTAACAGAAATGTATTTCCTTACAGCTGTGGAGGCTAGAAATCCAAGATCAAGCCTGTAGGCAGGGTTGGTTTCATTCCAAGGCATTTCTTCTCTCTTCTTCTATATGTGGTCTTGCCTGTGTCCCTATGCTAAACTCCTCATAAGGATGCCAGTTGTATTGTATCAGAGCCTGCTCATATGACCTCACCTTACCTTCCTTACCTCTCTAAAGGCCATATCTCAAAATACACAGTCTGAGGAAGTAGGGGCTAGGCCTTTATAATATGACACAATTCAGCCAGAACAGATTCACAATCCTTTAGATTTTGATTTAAATTCTTATAAACAAGATTCAAAAATAAAACATGTTTAGCTAAGGAAATATTGGTATTTTTGCCTATTGGACATTGCTGTTTCTCACAATAGAGCTAAGTTGCTGTCCTGATTAATAATCTCACTGTATACTTGATCAAGGCGATTCTGCCCTCTCAGCAAATCTGGATTTTAAGCTTGCAGGGGCCTGTGCCTCACTTTGCCAAAATCATCATTTATTTCAAGCTTCATGTTCCATTCAGATAATCTGTCTGTGATAGCTTCCCTGTCTGTCATAAATGAGGAACACCTAGCACTCAAAGGAAAAACAGAAGTGAGCACTAGACATCAGGAATACAGGTGTGGCTGAGCGACTCTAGGCTTTGGAGTGAATGCAGTTAACTGCTTGGTCTTTTAGGGTATTTTTACAAAGGTCTTAAGAATTACTGCATTTTGGAATAAGCCGTGGTGTGGTGTGTGTGTGTATGTGTGTGTGTGTGTTTGTATTTACCTACTAGCTGCATTTTGAGCTGCATCTCCTTGAAGTTTACCCCTCAAGTAGGGTTGTCAGATTTAGGAAAAGAAAAATGGCCATCCAATACTCATAACACAATTACATAAAAAGTCACTTGTTCATCTGCAACTCACATGTAACCAAGAGTCCTGCGTGTCACTGCAGTCCCCCTCATTGCCTGAACTCGTGCGTCTCTGTGCAGAGCCCCGCAGAGCCCCGGCACAGGCACAGGCACAGGCCGTGGTCCTGCTGCACACTGCAGCCTGGTCAGCTGAGTCCTCTGAAGGACAGGCTCCCTCCGGCCCCAGGCCAGGAGACAGAGCAAGAATGCAAGCAGAGATGGGAAGGGATGTGTGGGCTAACAGCAGTAGAAAACAGGGCTGGCTGCATGGATGTGAGGTAGCAACACCATTTTCTGTGATGAGTCATGATTCTTTATTATGTCTTTTTTGTATGTAATGTAGAACATAAGGTACATTGGAGATTTAGTAGGGAATAAGACAATATTCCTGCCATTACAGAGCTCATAGAAGAGCCTGACTATTGTGCATCTAATTTTAAAATGCACAGGAGGGCATGGTGGTACACCCCTGTAATCCCAGCACTCAGGAGGCTGAGGCAGGAGGATCACAGTTAGTTTGGAACCAGCCTGGGCTACACAGTGAGTTCCAGGTCAGCCCAAACTAAATAGTGATACCTTGTCTCAAAACAAAAACAGAAACAAAACAAAAAAACCTAACCCCCCCAAACTATAAAATGAAATAATTTTATGTATAATCGCCTCATTAAATAGAGGCTTTTCAAAGAGACAACCACAATGTGGGGAAAAACCCTTTTTTTCTTAAATTTTTTTATTGGTACATTTTAGGTATACAATACATTTACATTCATCATTGGGAACTTGTACCTTAACATGATGTATCTTGGTTCTTATTTTTTCCCCATTCCCCTGCCCTCCCTACTTACAAAGACTTTGTTTCCATTTTTTCCTTTTCTCATATTTTTGCGGGCAAAAACTTTTACCAGCTGTTCCTCAGACAAAGTTCTACTATCTAGGATATATAAAGAAGTTGAAAAAATCAGACTTCCCAAATTTAAAGACCCAGTCCAAAAACGGGCATCTGAAATGAACAGACATTTCTCAGACAAAAAAATAGAAATAGCAAATAAACATATGAAAAAATGTTCAACATCACTAGTCATTTGAGAGATGCAAATGAAAACAATGCTGAGATTCTACTTCACTCCAGAAAGAATGGCTGCTATCAAGAAATCAACCAATAACAAATTCTGGCAGGATTGTGGGGAGAAAGAAACCCTTCTCCACTGTTGGTGGGAGTGTAGACTGGTGCAACCACTGTAGAAATCAGTATGGAGATACTTCAAAAAACTAGGAGTAGAGGTCCAATTTGACCCTGTTGGCTATCTTCCCAAAAGAATTAAGAGAATCATACCACAGTGATATATGTACACCCATGTTCATAGCAGCACAGATTGTAATAGCTAAAACTTGGAAATGGCCCAATTGCCCAACAACTGGAGACTGGATAAAGAAAATGTGTTTTAAAAAAAATAAAATGGAGTACTACTCAGCCATAAAGAATGAGAAGCTAGAGACATTTATAGCTAAATGGACGCACATCGAGGTGATACTCTTAAGTGAAATAAATAGGACACACATGTATAAATACTGAATACGTTCTTCTGGTGTGAGAAAGTGAAAGAAACTAAGGATCAAAATGTATAATAGATAAAGTGAAATAGGAAGAAAATGTCCAAAGGGTTAGGGGAAAGGAAAGAAGGGAAAGGAATAAATATGAGAAAAGGAAAAAACTGAAACAAAGTCTTTGTAAATAGGGAGGGGTGGAGGGGTTGAAGGGAGGGCAGGGGAATGGGGAAAAAAATAAGAACCAAGATATATCATGTAAAGGCACATATTCCCAATGATGAATGTCATCATCTTGTATACCTAAAATGTACCAATAAATTTAATGAATAAATAAATAAATAGAGGCTTTTCTAAATGATTACTTGGTATCCCCCACAAAACAAAAATAAAAGCATCAATTAGATTACTTTCTGTATGCTTCTGAAAAAAATAGAAAAACATAAGAATTAAGATGTATTATGTCCATGTACCAACTTCCCATGATAAATATAATCATTATGTACAGCAAATGTGCACAATAAAAATTTGTAAAATTAAAAACAAGAAATAGAAAAGTATTGATGACTTCCATCAAATACTGGACTTATTAGTAAGAAAAATAAAAAAACCACCTGTATGCATTTCAAAAGAGAAGTTAAAACTTTAAATATTACTCTTTATTTAAATGTTTATAAGGCAGATCTATGAGAAAGATAGAAAAACATGGCATGTAATTTGACAGCAGTATTTTGGAAATTACAGTTTTAGCAAATATGGATTACATAGTTACAAAGGAAATGATGTTTTTTTCCAAGCAAGTACAAAATACCTAATAACAGTTCAAGGCAAGAAGATGAATATAATTAATTAACAATGGAAAATTGATTTTGATATGAATTGCTTATTATCCTTAAAAGCTGTTAAAAGTAAGAATTATTGCAGTCTATCATATTAATGATCTTGAATGGTATCATGGCAAAGAACTGGAGACCAGGAAGGATTAGCTTGACTTTATGTAACAGAGAAACCCACTTAGAATGGTGTAAGTGTGAGAAAGAGCCGTGGAAGTGATGAAGCCAGGAAAGTCTCTCTATTAGTCTCTAATTTTCCTTCCAGAGGCTTTGACCCTTCAAGGCAGGTGCCACAGCTCCTGTTATGTCTACAACCCCTCAGCAAGACAGACAGACAGTAAAGGAAACACTGCTTTCCATGGAAGAAACTTCTTCTCACTGGCCTGCATCACCAGGTGGACAGCTAACTCAAGGGCAGCTGAGGACTGCAGAGACAGCAGTGTTTACAGAGCAGGGCAGACAGATGCTAAGGGACCCCTCCCATCTCTGTGTGGGCAGGATGTCCTCAAAGCTATGAAAAACTTTTTAAAAAAAAATCTTGAGACAATACTTGCTTTCAGTGGGCAATTTAGAAATCACACATGTGGTGATCAAAATATATCATGAATGCTTAAATTTAAAAAATTATTATAGTAAAGGATAATACTCCTTTGTAAAATAGTCTTTTTACAAAGAAGTTTCAATACAACATTTTAGCCTTTTTGAATACTCTAAGAGGGATTTTACTGATGCAGGCATGATTAGTTCAGTAATTATAACATTTACAACAAAGTACTTGTGAATTACATTCATGGTATATTATCTAAAATAACATCTAAGAAATCTTGAATTTCATAAATAAACTTTTTTTGGGGGGAAAACTGTACAGAATTATGAAATAGTTTAATGGCAAAAGGCAAAACAAAATAATATTTTATTTTTACATAAAAGATAACTAATACAAAAATTATATGTTCTTGAAGCCCTTTTACACAAATAATTTTCATTATCTGACTATTGTATGCATGAATATACCTTATTATTATCAAGTTAATTTTGAAGATATGATTCTCTAATCAACTCAAGGCTATGTTGATTTATAAGAAATTAATCAGGTAGTTTAACACTAGAGCTCATTAGATACTCTGTAGCACAAAATAATTATCTCTACAAATATAATTTATTCACATGTCTAAATATTTTTAAATTTAAATAAAAATATCACATGTAGATTATGTGAGCTAAATTTCCATGAATATCTTAAAAATAAATGTTAGAATGAATATATTAGTATTGAAATGTAATTTTAAATATTCTTTTTTTTTTTGGTACCAGGGATCTAACTTGGGACCTTGCACTTGTGAGGCAGGCGGTGGCACCACTGAGCTCTAAATCCCTGCTCCTAATTTTAAATATTCTTAATAGAGGAGACATATCAAATTAGTACACAAAACCTAAGTAGCATGATACAGCTTATGGTTATTTTCCTTATAGGAAAAACATACTGTACTTGACGTTCTTTGCATAGGTGTGATTCTGAGTGTATTTTCTACATCCTTGCACTTTCCAGGGACACTTTTCAAAACATAGCTCAGGAAACACATCTCCACTCTTAAAAGTTCTCCCATCACTCACTGTGGCAATAGCCAAATTTAGTCCTACTTCTGGAGCCAGCAAAATGATTTTAAAAAAATAATGATTATAAAAAACAAAGGAAAAATAATCCTAGAAATAGTAAAACAAAGTGATTAAAAGATAGTTAATAGATTTTCACTTTTAGAAAGGCATTTAAGCATTTTGAATTACAATGAATACATTTTTTCTAAAAGGAAATATTTCCATTTGAAATAACACTTTATGTATGTTCATAAAAGTTTGTTTTTTCATAGGCCCCATTTATTTGCAGTAATAATAATTTTACTTATTATATACATGCAACAAGATATTTCGATAGTCAACTAACTTTTATAAATATTACATTGTATTTTCATATTAAATGGTTAAAGCATGGTCTTAACAGAGTGAAATTTAAGGAGCAAGTATTGAAAATACACTATTATTTTCACTAATCCACAATAATAGCACATTTAGGTATTTACCCTTAAAAGTTATCACTCAACTGAAACAAGTGATTATCGAGAGGGGAGCGATTTAATTAACATTAAATTAAATGGAGAGCTCAATTAGAAAGTAAAAGATGTTAAAATTTACCACCAAGAGAACATCAAGGAATTCTGAGTGATTTACTTGATAGACATTGTGGTAGTAGGCAAAGAGCCATTGGCGGAAAGATAGACTCCACTAAATAAAAGTCCTTCTATTTTTGGCAGCTGGACTCAGGTTCATGAAATGATATAATTTCAGGAAGAGAGATGCATATAATTGTATTTTGTCTGCAACTTTCTATTTTATAAGAAGCAAATGGGAAAAATGTAGTACATTATAAATTTGAACAAAATGCAGTTTACATGTGGGATGTCAGCACTGAGACATTCTATGAATAGTCTGCAATGATTATATGTCTTTGGAGTAAATTTATAATTAACTGCTTATCCTTTATGCTTATAAACTGCTCCCTAATGAATGGTTGTGCAGGCAGGAGTGCTTCTCAGGAGGAGAGAAGTAGATGACTGATTTTACAGAGATTCTTTTAAAGATCTGCTGGGTCTCAGCAATGTGTTAACACTGCCATGACCTTGTCTTGGCCTGAATTTTTCACTGGACAGGGAGATGGGCAGGCTGTCATGGGGTCTGGGCTTATATTCAGGCCAGACCAGGGTAAGTGACCATGGCTACCATCAGCAATAATAAATTTATGACTGGAATATTTCATACATCCACAATAATGTCAGTACCTTTGTACAAAGAGCCTCCAGGTTGCCATCGTGAACCTAGCATGGGGATGGAGCAGGGGCTGTGGAGCCTAGTGGTGAAAATCAGGGCTTCTAGGATGTGATATATGGACCTGAATGCTCACTCTGCCTCTTCCTGAGTAGCCTTGGGGGAATTACTCTTCTTTCAGTTCCTCTTTTGTAAGATGAGGATAACTCTTTGTCTCAGGGAGCTAACTATTACATGGGCTAACACAAGTGAAATGCTTAGGACCACCCCTGGCACATTATTTTCCCCAACTGAACATCAGTAAAATCATATCTCACCAGAGAGTAGTGCAACAAGAAAGATCAGAAACCAGGTAACCTTGTATGTAAACCCGACATTTTTACTATTCCCAGGATTGGTATTGTATTAAACATATCAATTTTGGAGGCCAAATATTCCCGAGTCCTTTCCTTGATGAACATACTAATAGTAAAATGAAACTGCTCTGTAACACGATAAAGAATAAACTCTCTCATGAACTATGCATTGTCTGTATCTATTTTATGTCTTCAGTGGATTTTAAATATAATTTCAGGTTTGTCTTTTTAAATTTGTGTAGTCACACTGCTTCATAATATTTATAACATTCTTCAAATCCTAATATATGAGAGAATAGGAATGTTACTATGCACCCTTATGTAGATCCTAAGCAATGTGAACTTTAAAAATAAGGTATGATTCTGCATTTCTATATTTTAAGTTGGATAATAATCAAAACCTTGCTGATGCTTCTTAGAAAGTATAGTATAGCCATTAAATTATATCCAAAGCTTCAAATTCTGGCTTGTGAAGTGTTTTTTAATATTTTGTTATGCTAGATTATTAACTGCAAATATTTTTGCTTGATTATGAAATACAGGAAAGTAACAATAGTGTTAAGTTGTGCAAAACAGAAAAAAATATACTTAAATTTCCACAATTCATTGAATACAAAAATTCAAATTGGTAAAATAGGACACCTGTGACAACTGGAAGAAAATCCTTTCACTGATTCAGATGAAATCTCATTTAACAGGTTTCAAACCAAAGTAATTCAACAGCACGCATAACAACTGAACACAGAGGAAGCCATAAAAACAATGGCATGAATAGAACTTCTTCTGGCATCTGTGAGCACTGATGATGGTCACATTACTGTGACCCTCTCTGGGGAAAGATGAGGAATAGTTCCTCTAATACCTTCTTCTAAAAATTGGCTCTTTTCCCAGCCCTTTTTAATTCTCTTTAGCTTTCTGTTTATACATGGAAGAAGTAAAATGATCTTACCCAGAATTACAACTGAGGGCAAAACAAGTGCAAGAACAAAGTTTGGTGGTGTATAAAATCTGTAGTACTCTTCTTCAAAAGCTCGTTTCCATCCATAAATTAAAACATGAAAAGTACTTATGAGCAGAGCAACATACCCAAGAGTAGACTTGGGGCAAGGAAAGAAGAAAAAGAATCAATAAGAAACAAATTATTCAAATTCATGAATTAACCTATTCAAATATACTACGTTTCTATTTTGATATAACTATTTTTTCTTAAATTAAGCTACTTTTTGTCTTCTACTGTAGTAATAATTTTAGCCATTTCATACATTTCATATATACATATATTTACTTGTTATTCACAAACACACCTTATTTTGCACAAATAAGATCATATTGCCATTTAATAGTCTATTTCACTTATTATATCAAGAACAATTTATGTCATTAAAAATTAAAACCTGTTAATACTATATGATATTTTATTAAGTAGGGGTGCATAATTTAGTCATTCCTTTTTGTTGATCATTTACTTTGGTTCAAATACTTTTCAACTGTAGGTAGTGTCACTTTAGGCTTTTTTCTCTATTTTTCTTTATTTCCTTAGAATTGATTTCTACTAGTGGAATTGATCAAAATACCTTGTTTTTTCTTAAGCATATTGATACATAGTTTTAAACTTCTTTATAAAAGTTATCCACATGCCCACTGATTGTGTATAAAATGTGTACACACATCTAAACTATATATATATATATGAAACATACACAGAAACATTTAATACTGAAAAACACATATATATATCTATATCATGAGGATACATATATAGTACATACACAAATATACTCATATTAGTAGGAAAACAAAAAATTCTGTAGTATTACTATGCAATATATATAGCAATTCAAACATGACTTTATTGACCTTATTAAATGAGATTTTTAAGTACTTCAGTTAGACAGTTTATAGGTTAAATTATGAAAGGTCAGCATTCTTCAGTTCCATAAATTATTATAATTAAGATCACTTACTATGCAAAATGGTCTGTCCTATATAAAAGTAATATTACATCAGTATTATGATGTAACATCTAACTTCATTAGGAAAATATAAACTCGCTAGCAGGCAAAATGTCTGCAATTACTCATCTAAATTTACAACAAGAGTATGCATCTGTCTAGCACCTTTTATCAGAGGGCCTTCTATTCTTTTTCAGGTGCGATTAAAGTAGCAGTTGGAAAAGTATTCACATTCTCTCTTTTCTCAAGAAGAAAAATTAACTTAGAAAAAAGGTTACACCCGTAATTTGAATGAAAGTTTTTTACATGACTTCCACAAAAGAAAAGAAAAAGCTAAAAAATAGGCAAAGAAACAAAGTTCACTGTACCATCAAATTACATAATCCACATATTATGCTGTAAACCATCTGGATATACAATCAATACCAACTTTGTGACCATACAGTTAAAATCTAAATTTGAGTTAAATATTTTTTTCAATACACAAAGTATAAGATACTACTGGAAAAATGAATGTTTAACTTTATAAAGAAAACATGGTGTTTTGAAATCCCTTTGTAGACACATCTATGACTGATGTATTAAATACATATACTAATTAGTTCACAAGACTGGGTGCTTGTCAGAATCCATTAACCTAGTTTGACACTGGTTGTCATTGTGTACATGTATGTGTACATACACACATTTCTTTAAAATATTCAGATTTAGCTTCTTTCCCCTTGAATTCAAATGGATGAGAATTTTTTTCCTGGGAAGATCAATTGACTCAACATATAAAATAATATTTTATTACTTTTGCTAAAAACAAATTGGCTTTCAGCATTAAATCTGATCTAAGTGCACTCCTCTCTCGCTTTTTTCTCTTTTAAAAAAATCTTTATTCTTATCAGCGTAGACAGTACTACTGGAGTCTTCAGGTATAATGATGTACTGATCTTTCACTTACTCACTAGAGCAAACTCAGCTGGCCTCCAGCAATTTGTGTTCCTTGAGCTAGATATATTAAGTATGGCCCCAAAGGCACCTTTTCATAAGTACTGTAGCATATTTAAAACTCAAGCTCACCTAACAATCCAATCTATGCTGCCCAATCCCTTACCAAACAAAAACCCACATACCTGAATGAAGCTGAATTCCCTCCAATTTAAAGCATTGCTCACGGAAGGGATGGAAGTGACTGCCAGAAGGGAGAGCAAGCCAAGGCTCATTATGCCAAAGGAGATGTACATTTCAATTCTCCACACCTCCTCGTCATTCCAAGAATTTTCAATATTTGCATGAACCTAGCAGGAAGACAAATGTGGGTTTCCTTTATTTCGTAGAACATTAACTGATTCAGGACAGAATTTACCTTTGATATAAGAACCAAGTCAGTTTAAATTTGATTGACTATTTTGAGTCCACTGGAGGCTCAACCTCCAGTTTAACCTAGAATCTTGTTAGGAAATTTCTAATGTTATTTCTGTATCTTCCTCTCTCACATGTATAATATATATGTTGATTTATCTCCTTCTTCTTTCCTTGCCTCCCCTAGGAAGTTGGAATTTTCTGAGGATAAACCACTATGGAGCTGATGTATTTATCCACTTGAATTGCTTCATTAATATAATTTCAAACTTCAGTTATATTATTCAGATGTAAAATCTTTCCAAATGTCTTCCCATTATATATTGTATATAATCAAGTCAGGCTTAGCTATAAGTTTGTAGTAATTACTGTAGAATTATACTCTAGAAATATCTACTGACAGACAATAAAATTAGACTATAAATCAAGTATTGGTCTCCGTCAACTGAAGTTGATTTAAATATTCATGGCAAACACATTCTTAATACCATCTTAAATTTACCCATTTTCAGTTAACAAAACATAACTGAAACTTTTAAGAAAAGCTACTTCTTTGCCATTAGTTCCCTGAAGCAATATCCTGAAAGAGCTCACAGATCACCTCAGTTAAACTTAAGTCTCTCACTGTCCTCTTGTTCAATATCTATACAGCAATACAGAATAACAACACGCTCTGGTGCAGGCAGAGACTACAGCCTGGACCGCTTTTCCCTCCCATCTAATTCATCTACTTTGCTAGTATGTGAGTGTTTTTAGTGTCTACTGTGTCCAGCACAACTGTACTCATGGGCCATAGAGGAGTGAACAACAGGAACATTGGTCCCTCCCCTCATGAACTCAGATTCTAATGGAAGGCAGACAACAGTACGTATGGTAAATAAAGAAAACTCAAAGTGCATCAGAGAGTGGTTAAGTGCCACTGAAAACAGAACAAATAGAGCGGGATAAGTGAGAGGGTCTGGGAGCTCTCTGTCTGGTTAGAGGTAGGTGGCAGAATTTAGTGTCCAGTGGAGGCCTTGTAGAGAAAGTGAGATCTGGGCAAGTGTTTAGAAGGGCATGAGGAAGCTGGGTCAGCAGACATCAAAGCCTTAGTATTAAGTATTTTCAGAGGGTAAATGGCTTAATGGAATCAACCTATTAACTTTTAAGAAATTGTTTTAGGTTTTATTGCTGAAAAAAGTTTGAATGCTATATACTTGGACTATGATGGGTTGGCTTCTTAGACAATGCAAAAGCTTTTAAATGTTTGTTTTGATGCAATGTCTTCAGCTTTTATTAAAAAAAATTGCTATACCAAACAGCTTCCAGGAAACCCCTTATTTTACACTTGTGGAAGGGGATGAGCCAAACCACAGTCTACCCCATCATCAGGCCTCTTCTCTGAAGCTCCCCCTGAGATCTTCCTAGGGAGCTAAGTGGTAGGAAAGCTTCACCGGAGGAACAAGAATTTTTTTCTACACTGTGATGATAATGGCCTTGTAGTAGTATCTCCTTTTTCATTGTATCAGCAATCTCAGAACCAAAATAGAAGCTGCACAGACACTCTTAGCCAGAAGAGGCATAGTCTACTTTTTCCTCCTGATCTTGATTTCCTACTGTGTTTCATAGTTTCATGGATTCTAATTTTATCATATGTTTACGGAGAGTTGCCTTGCCATTTTGTGGACCATGGTCAGTTACAAGACATTAAGATAATGTTAATCTAATATTAACAATGTTACTTTTCACAGGTGAAAACAGTCTTTGCAATCATGGTAACATTAAAAAAGCAGAAAAAATCCCCCAAACACCTTAACTTCTCTGTCATCTACAGAGAAGGGGATGGTAGCTGCTTCTACCCTTCATGAGTTTGAATTAGCTACATACTTCTTATGCAAAAAGATTACTTAAAAAGTATTTCCCCTCCCTAAACATGCCAAAAGAAAATTTCCATTATGAGATATATAAAATTTAATGCTATTTAAAATCTTATGTTTTATACTTCATATTAGTACAGTATTTTACCGGAGTTAGATAAATAACAAGCACATTCAGTACCTGCTGATAAGCCATGTTGAGAAACAAGTATCTTTCTGATCTTCTCATTGGTAAACAGAGGCTGTAGGCAACGTGCACAACAGTGAAGAAAAAACTGAGTAGTCCCAGCTGTTTCCTACACTGTAACCAGGTCTCCAGCCAGGGTGGAAATCTCCTGTATTTGGTGCCATAATAAAGTTGATAGGCAGCTGCTAGGAGACCTGCTAAGTATACCAGGGACAGCAAAGTAATGGCGACAACAGGCAAGGTTTTGTTCACAATCTCAATAGGAATCTTGTAAAAGTCACTTTGCTGGCTTCTTGCATATGGATGTATCACGTCTCTGACAAAGGAGTAAAGAAAGAAAAATGTGGCCAAGCTTATGGCTATCACCACCGGGCCCCTCCAGAGAGTAAACAGTCGCAGGGGTAAATTTTCAATTTCTCTGGCTGATGATAATGACCCCAAGTCAACGGGAATGAAATTCAACTGTCGGGCAAGTTCAATAACCTGCTGTCGAGCTTGGATATTGTTGCTGCATATGTAGACCTGAGGGAAGACAAAAAAGATGTATCACTGCTATGTTGTTTACAAAAATGGCAAAGATCATACACTCTACTTAGTCTATGGTGCATCAGTTGTAATGGCCTTGAGCGACATGAGTGATTAAAGTTAACATAGAGCATTTAATTTATAAACTTAGTATTAATAGATTTAAAATAATGATATAACAACATAAAAGTCCTTGCCACTTGTGATGACATGAAAATAAAATGCAAGAATATCTAGCTGCAACCTAGGATTCTGTATCTTTAAAGTGAGTGGTTATCAAGACCCTGATAGCATACGATGATACAATGCTGCCATTTGTTTTCTAAGGAATCCAATAAACTGTCTTTATAGACAAAATCACAGCACTCAGGAGGCTGAGACCAGAGGATGACCACAAATTCTAGGCCAGCCCAGGCTACTTAGTAAGTTCAAAGCCAATCTGAAATACACAGTAAGACCTTGTCTCAAAACAACAACAAAAAATTATCATCACATTTAATTTTAGTATGTAATCATACTTTTAATGCTCTTGAGCTATACTGTTTTATGTATTTCCATACAGAAGCTCATTCCACAGAGGCACTGACAGATCTTCTCATCTGCTTCATTCCTAAGTTGAGTATGACAAGTACCATCATAGCATTGTGTGCTGGATACCCAAACTAAGAAATCCAGTTTGTCTCTACTTGTCCCACAGATCAAAACTGCTTAAAATAAACTGCACTATTTTATACTCTATGAATATTTAATCTATGTAAAATAAAAAGATTTTCCTAAAGTATTCTTCTTGAAAACTGTATTAAATAGTATTTTATTCAGAGACAGAATACTGTGTTACCAAGCAATGGCAAGGAAGGAAGAAAGGGTAAAAGAAGAGAGGGAAGGAGAAACGGAAGGAAGGAGGCACAGAAGGAAAGAAGGAAAGAAAAATTATTTTTTGTTGTTTCTATCTTCAAGGAGGCCAGAAGAGACTCCAAATAATGTGTCATGCTATCCACCAGCCAACCTTGCCTTTGCTATCACTGGTTATGACAGAAAAGTTCATGTTATTTTCTCAGTTTTCCACATCACTTTGGGAATAGAGCAGAGCCCTGAAGAGGTCAGAATGTTAATCTTTAGGTGCTCACACAAAATAATCATTGAGGGTGTCAAAATTTGGCTTTTAAATATGACATTTCCTTAACTACAAAATACCAGATAAATAAGAATAAAATCTAAAATTACATACCTGGCGGCTGGCATCTTTAGGTCCTAACTGAAGTGCCCAAGCTGAGATGACATTGAATCCTTTGACAACCAAGGAATCCGGGAATAATGAGGCCAAATATTCAGCATTAGATTCTGGGAATTGGTTTATTCTCATATTATTGCTCACATCAATCAGGATTTTCCCCACTAGCAGATGTCTCAGGTCCCATAGGGAGGTGTAATGTTCTCTATGCAATGCAACAAATATTATGTTTGTTTTTGTTAAAGCATCTTCATGATGGGTGACATCTACCACATGAGGAAAAAATTCAGATGCAAATTTAGGATTTCTACTTCCTATAACTACATGATAGCCACATCTAATAAGCCGAATGGTCAGGGATTTGGCAAAATCCCCACTTCCAATTACACCCACAGTGACTTTTCTTGCATCTTTTATACCATTTATGCCATTAGGCAAAAATGTTTCGCTAAGGCTCTTAGGGCTTCCCATCATAGAGATCGATTCCATGATGAACTCTTCCAAGATCACTAGGAATATCCTAGAGGAGACAAAATAAAATGCTCACCAGTTATCTATTACCAAACATTCAAATACTTCTAGAAGTTATAATAATGTACTGCATTTCTCAAGGTAAAATATTTTGGTGCACTATAAAGTTATATAACTTAAAACACAAGACACAACTTATAAGCAAAAAAGGATCTCTACAAAAATAAACTCTCACAAAGGTGCTCTGCTAGAGTGGGTCTTCTTGAGTCTTAATATGCACACAAATCACCTGGGAATCTTGTTAAAATGCTGATCCTGACTCAGTAGGTCTTGAGGGAGGGCAAAGCTTCTGCATTTCTTCCAAAGGTGGTGGTGGTGCTAGCTGGTCTGCAGCCCTTCTTTGTGTCACCAGGCACGAAAGCTCAAAAAGAGACCAAAGTTTCTTAGCAGATTGTACTGCAGCAAATTCAAAATGCCACCAAAACCACAGAAAATGACCTTGATACCAAATGATAGGTTGAGGCAAAAAAAGAAAACCAGTTTTTCTCAGCCTTGGGCAGTCCCCTCTCCCTGGACCACCACCACTTTGCCCTGTAACTCCTTGTTCTGTTAAAGATACAGTTGCCAACTATATCCTGTGAACAAAGTTTATGTCATCTTGTTCTCACAAGATTCACAAGGCTCTGTCTTCTTTCAAGGCTAAATTACAAAACTGTCTGCCCTCGACCTGTTTCTATAAGCTCACTTGACATCACTGAAAAGACCAACCCTTTTGACCAACTGTATAAAACTAAAACCTTTTCTTTGTGCTTTGCTCTTCCTTTGGACATTAGTCTGTGGAGCCAGTGTTCGCCTACAATAAAGTTCTCCTGTTTCCCACTGGTCTCTTCTGTTTCTTGGATTCTCCAACATTTCTGGCGACCATGAAGGGACTGGCGACGACAGAGTTGATGTCTCTTTTGCCTGCCCTAAGAACAGCCTGAGCTGCAGGAATCCTGAGAGCTCTGGCATCACCAGGTGAGACTTCAGCTCAGAAAGGGAATCAGCCCCCCTCCAAACCTGGAAACCACCCCCATCCCACCCATGCAATGGAACTTGTTGGGATTCAGGACAGTTCTGGAACAACACCATGCTATAGGACCATGGTAAGGTTTGGGGGCCCAGAAGCAAGACTACAAGGGCAGTAGGGGGAGCCTGATCACCTCCCTGAGGTGAGGTGTACTGAGCAACCTGATTTGTACTGAATCAGAAGAAATCTACAACCCAAGAGGAACAGGAGAGGCTGGCAGCAAGAGCGAAAATGATTTGCGTCACAATAGAGTAGATATGGGAGAAAAAGCATCAAAACCCATCCCATTAAAATATATGTTAAAAAACTTTAAAAGAAGCTATATAGGAACTACAGAATAAAGCTGATCCCCCAGAGGTTGGGAGCTCTATAAAATAAACTGGCCCTCCTTTGATGTTGTATAACTGGCCAAAGGGACCACTGATAGGAAAACAACTGGATTTGTACATTGGGTGGTAACTAGAGACAGAGGACGACTAAGATACCCAGATCAATTTCTTTACATTGACTCATGGCTGAACATGGTCTAGACCTGACCTGCTTGGCTACAGCTCTGTTTAGAGGCTTATTGTAAGATACTTGTGGCCCAAGCTGAACAAAAGCCAAAAGGAGAAAAAAAAATTAACCCTACTAGTAGACTCGGACACAAAGTAAGGACAACAATGCTTTAGAAGTGGCCACCAAAATATATACTAACTGTGACCAGGAAGCAAAGCTGGAGGCCAACTAGAGGCTCAAAAAAGCAGATCTGTTGGCAACAGGGCTCATGGGGAATAAAAGACAGAGATCACTAAGGGGCAGGAACACAAATTTGGGCAAAACAGGAGCCAAACCAAACCTAGATCTACCAATCAACCAAACTAGATTGAGATCAATGTGCATGATGTAAAAGTATAGGCACTTGAAAAATAAATGTCTATAAAATGATGAGAGATGATAAAAGTTCCAAAACTAGGAGGCCACCTGCTAAAGGCTACTGTCCCCTGGAGAAACCAGATGCTGGCCTCATTGGACTGGCAAGAACTGAAGGTTACAAAGACTAGGCCAGACTGGGCTCCATCCCCTTAGGTCCCCAAGAGCCCATGGTCACAATTGAAGAGTTTATGGTAAACAATGGAGCTGAGCACTCGGTGATGACACAACCCATTGGGCCATTATCCAAGAAAAATGTTACTATTGTAAAAGCCACTGGGGTTCCAGAAAAGAGACTATTTTGCCAGTCTAAAAGACAAAAAGTCCAACATGAGTTTCTGTATCTGCCAAACTGCCCAGTTCCCTTGTGAGGGAGAGACTTGCTCCAAAAGCTATAGGCTAAATTACCTTTGGGCCAAAAAGGGATAAGACTTTAAGTCTGGCTCAACCATAACCCATGGTGCTAACTCTTACTGTCCCACAGGTAGAAGAATGGAGACTCTATTCAGATAAGTCACAAAAGCCAGAGGTAGATGAGTTACACAGACTAGCACATGAGATTCCTGGGATGTGGGCTGAAGACAACCCATTGGAGCTAGCTGTAAATCAAACACCAGTGATAACAGATCTAAAGCTGAGAGCAAATCTAATTCAAGTTCACCAGTACCTCCTCCCCTGGGAAGCCATACAAGGCATTCGAAGACATTTAAAGCAGCTCTTAAGAAATCCTGGCTAGATACCAATCATTTTGGAATATCCTGCTCCTGCCAGTACGTAAGTGAGGGACAAATGAATACAGACCAGTATAGGAGCTATACACTGTAAATCAAGCCACTGAGACAATTCACCCAACAATGCCAAATACATACACACTAATGCAAATTATTCCAGCAAGTGCTGCTTGGTTTACCTGCTTAGATTTAAAGGATGCCTTTTTCAGTTTATGCCTTGTGCTGGTCACCCAACTCATCTTTACATTTCAATGGGCATGAAAGAACAATTAATCTGGACTAGGCTTCCCCAGGGGTTTAAAAACTCTCACAATCTTCAGAGAGGCACTAGCTACCAACCTCAAAGCTTTCATCCCATAGGGGACAATTGCACCTTACTGCAGTATGGCCTCCTTCTGGCAACTCCGACATAAGAGGACTATTATCAGGGAACCAAGAACCTCCTTCATTTGCTTTAAAGGGTTGAATATAAGGTATCCAAGAAAAAGGCACAAATTTGCTGACAAGAGGTCAACTATTTAGGCTTCACAGTAACTCAGGGGAATGCCAACTAGGTATAGAGTGAAAACAGCTATCTGTGCCCTTCCAACCCCAATAACCTGGTGCCAAATATGAGTTTCTGGGGGCAGCAAGATTCTACCATATCTGGATCCCAAATTTCTCACTTATGGCTAAGGCCCTATTTAAAGCCACAAAGGTGTGGGGGAAGAAGGACCCACTCCTGCGAGAAGCTGACCAGGAGAAAACATTTAAACAAATCAAAGAAGTTTTGACTTGGGCCCCAGCCTTATGTCTGCCAGACATAACCAAGTCTTTCTTCCTCTATGTCCATGAATGGGAGGGAATGGCCATAGGAGTCTTAACTCAAGTCTTGGGATCCTGATATTGCCCAGTGGCATACTTGTCAAAACAGCTATACTCTATGGCCCTAGGATGGCCTCCATGTTTCATGACACTTGCTGTCACTGCCCTGCTGATGCAGGAAGCTGACAAGCTGACTTTGGGACAACAACTGACCATTTGAGTACTGCGTTCCATCATAATTTTGATAGACTGAGAGGACACCATTGGTTATCAAATCCAAAAATGACCTGGTATCAAGGGTACCTATGTAAAAATCTCTGCAGAACTGTAGAGACAATAAACACACTTAATCTAGCTACCTTGCTCCCAGCTGAACCAGGAGCCCCCCACCCTTATGATTGTATAGAAATCATAGATGAAATATTCTTGAGCCAGGAGGATCTCACAGATTGCCCTCTCAGAGATCCAAATGTTAAATATTTCACAGATGAAAGTAGTTTTGTATTAAAAGGAGTCCAACAGGCAGGATATGCCATGGTGACATTAAACCCTGTGGTAAAGGCCCAGCCTCCGCCGACTGGAACCTTGCCCAAAAGACAGAGATAACAGCCTTGACAAGAGCTCTCTTACTACAACAACATCAACAACAACAAGCTAACATCTATACTGATTCCAAATATGCCTCTACAACATTTCATATACATGAGGCCATATATAAGAAAAGAGGACTCTTGACTGCTGGAGAAAAGAAAGTATAAAGAAAAAATTTTACAGCTGCTAGAATACAGGATATTCCCCCCCAAAAAGAATGGCTGTTATACACTACAGGAGGCACCTATGTACTGGAACATTAAAAGCCAGGGGAAACCAAAAAGCAGACAGAAAAAAAAGGCAGGCTGCTATGGTAGCTGCTCAACCCAAAAGAGGGACCCTGGTCATTCCCCTCATCCCAGAGCCTCCTCTCCCAGAGACCTCAAGCTACTCCTTGGATTAAAAAAGCCTGATTTTCCTGAGAAGCTAGGGATTGTATAAAGGAGGGATTAATAGAAGTTTGCTGATGAGAGGAGAGCCATTCTCAAAGTGGTGGATCCAAGTTCATAAAAAATTCCATCAGTGGTCTCACATGGGAAAGATAACAGTAAAAACATTAGTAGGCTGCCATTTCTATGTGCCATGGCTGCCATTGCTTGGGCTGTTTATGAGCAATACTTAACCTGTGCCCCAAAACAACCCAAGCCAAGCACCTAACTGGTCCCTGAGTATCCAGAAAACAGGAGCTGCTCCATATAAAAACTTGCTTATGAATTTTAGTTGAGGCCTACCCCACTGGAACAGAAAAGACACAAGAGGTAAAAAAACACATCATCCCAAGATGTGGACTACCCTTGACCTTAGAGCCTTAGAGTCAGACGACAGACCAGCATTCATGGCCAAGAGCTCATACAGATGTTAAAGATCAAATAAAAACTACACAAGGCCAATTGGCCTCAGAGCTCAAGAAAAATAGAGCACATTCCTCCAAGTCAAGTACACCCCCACCAAACAAACTGGGTATTCCCCTTATGAGATTTTGTTCAGCTGGCCACACCCAATTATAAGCCAAAGTAAAGGTAATCTTTATAAACTAGAGAAATTGACAATAAAAAAGTAGATGCGGGCTTTAAAAACAGCCAAGCAAGACATCCGTAACTGGGTACAAGAGAGAATACCCATAAGTCTGGCAGACCCAATACACCATTTCAAGCTTGAGACTTTGTTTGGGTCAAGAAATAAAATCCAACCACTCTGGAGCCCATATGGGATGAGGCTCATACTATAATCCTGTCCACCTCACTGGTGTTAAAGTTGCAAAAAATGTGTCTTAGATCTACCAGTCAGTAAAGCCACAGCCCAAAGCAAAGGACCAGGATCCAGACCATCTGAACCAGCTGATTCTGTACTGAGATTAGGCCACCACCCAAAATGACAGCCCTGCTCTAGACACTCTGGAAGCTGACCAGTTCATGAATGGCTGAAGCTTAAAGATCAACACAGAGTCACAATGACAACATGTTTCTTATCCTCTTTGTTATAATTCTTCCTTGTCTCTTACCCCTACTTGTCAAAAACATTCAGTTGGACCTAATGGCTCTAACCAAGTACCAACCTCTGCTTAGTAGGGAGCCACTTCCTTGTGACAAGAAAACTGATAATGATGATGATGCTCTCTCTATTAAAACTTGTCACAGAATGCATCAAAGGGAGGAATGAAGCAGGACTTAAAGGAAAACAAGTTTTTCCCAGTCTTGGGCAGTCCTTCATCCCCATTCTCCACCCCTCCCCCTGTAGCTATAACTCTTCATTCTGGTATGTCTTACGAATGTACCAGGTATAAAATTGGTATTCTTATGAACAAAGTTTATAAAATCTTCTCATGTGATTCACAAGGCTCTGTTTTCTTTCAAGGCTGTTCCAAATTCTCTGCCCTTGTTCTGTTTCTATAGCTTGCTTGACATCACTAAAAAGATGAACTCCTTTGACCAAATGTATAAAACTAAAACCTTTCCTTTGTGCTCTGCTTTTCCTCTGGACATTAGTCTGCTGAGCCAGTGTTTATCTAAAATAAAGTCCTACTGCTTCCCATTGGTCTCTCCTGTCTCTTGGATTCTGCAATAAGGTCACAAAGCAAACAGAAGATGAAAAACTGTAGAACAATCATTTAAACCAAAACTGTCTACAGTTATTTGGGTATTGTGCAATCTGTAAACTGTCTTATACACCTGAGTAGCTAGTGACTCTATCAGTAAATGAAAGTAAGTTAAGGGGCTTGGGATTTAGCTCAGTGGCACCGTGCCTGCCTGGCAAGCACAAAAGCACAATGTCCTAAGTTTGATCCCCGTACCTCAAAAAAAAAAAAAAAAAAAAAAAAAAAAAGAAGTAAGTTAAATCAGCTGATACAAAGATGAATCTTGCCCCTTAGATATTTTAAGAAAAATAAGCATCAAAATATGACGAAGGGTTAATTAAATACCATAGACTTCTATCATTCACCTTATATCCTATAACTTTTCATTAAGAAAGATAGCTTTCCTGTGGAAAAAGATTTGGTAATGTGTTTATGGTCTTAAATTACACATCTATGAAGTCTTTCTTCCATTTGCTGGCTGCAAAAATTATGATGTAATTATTCTTCCTGGAAAAACCTGTCAAATTATTTTTAAGTGACTAACATTTCAAATGCTCATATTTGTAATAGCTTGGTCAAAAATACAAATCAGATTTCCATGAATCAGTGTTGCTGCTGGGTCTGAATGAAAAATACTATTCCAGTCAATCCCCACTGCAGCAGGAGTCAGCTGAAGCACATGTCACTGGGTGGATGTAAACAATTTAAGAAAGGATTTTAGCAGAGTAGTACTTCACTGTGTATAAATTTCACATTTTCTTTATCCCATCCGTTGACAGACATATAAGCCACTTCCAAGATTTGGCTATTGTGCTGTTCTAAACATGGGTATGCATGGATCACTGTAATATTATGTCTTTGACTGTTTTGGGAAGATACCTAAAAGGGAAATAGCTTGGCTAAATGAAATTTCTAGTTCTAGCTTTTTGAGAAATCTCCATACTGTTTTCCATAATAGTTGTAATAGTTTACATTGCCGCCAACAGTGTAGAAGGGTTCCTTTATCCCTGCAGCCTCCCCTTTCCAGTAATTGTTGTTATTTGATTTTTTGATGATGGCCATTCTTTTCTGGAGTAAGATGCGATCTCAGTGTTGTTTCAAATGGCCAGAGATGTTGATGTTGCTCTCAAATGGCCATAGATGTTGAACGTGTTTTCATATTTTCTTTGGTTATTTATATTTCTCCTGAGAAGTGTTTATTCATTTCAGTTCCTATTTTTTGATTGGCTCTTATTTGTAGGAAAATGGATACATCTTGAGTTCAAAATGTTAAGTGAAATAAATCAGACAAATAAGCTTAAATATTATATGATTTCTTTTATATAAGAACCGAAAATATAAATAAGGAGCAAAAATAAAAAACAGACAATAGAAAATAGGGAGATAGACCTTTTGCAAATGGGAATGGGACAATGAAATAGAAGAAGAGGGTACAGAAAAGGAGGGTAAGGGCATAAAAAAGAATAAAAAAAGAAAGGATTTGGGGGGTGGTTATGAGGGGCAAAGTGGGAGAGTTAGTTATGCTTATATTGGTATATTACTCCTTCTTCCTTGGCCATTCTATTGCTCCTCGGGATTATACAGTGATTGCAATGTCTAACTTGGACCTTGGGAAATGGGACAATTGCCATTTAAAAAACTATTACATATTTTTTTTCACATCTTTCAAGACAGAAGGTGTGGTAAAGTACTTGTATTACTTTCCCTGGAGTAGCCCTCTGTGCCCAGAAGGACATGGGCTTCAAGGCACCAGAGTAGTACAAAATCATCAACATTTTCCTGGAAATAGTGTTGGCTATCTGGGGAATCAGGATCAGTTAAATGATCCAGAAGTTATGAAATCAATGTTCATTTCATGTAAAAGTTAAGAATGAAGTGACCAATGTGCCTACTCCCAATCGTATACCTTACCTAAGGATGAAAAAAGATTACTAGATTTACACACAGAAATCCAAGTATCCTATGTCTCAGTCCTGAGTTCTTTTAAGTATATACTATAGCATCTGTTGACGTATAAGAATTGCAAAATCTTTAAATTTAAATGACCATGATGATCAAGATCTTTTCCAACTAAAACCTCAAACAAATGTTACTTCTTTATTTTACAAAGCAACTTTAAACTCCCATAAATCAGAATATTAGACAAAAATATATTAGAACCTAATAACATCACCTATAAGCCCCCATTAAAGGATGTATTTTATATATATATTAATGGGTGACTCTGGTCTAAGATGTTCGGACCTTATTTGCATAAGATTCCTAATGGCAAGTTCTAACTGGACCCTTTAATAGTGTGACTGTGGCCAGGAATAAATAGTAGGGACATATTCTGCAGATAGAATACCAGACATCTTAATCTCATTATCAGTAACAAGAAGGTGATTTTACTATTACAACCTTGGGTTGTGCTCTGTACATTTTGTTGGTATTTAAACAAACAAAGAAAACCTGTTTATGACAATAACAGGTTTCTGTAGGGGGAAGAGTGGTTTTGAGTTTAGGTTTTTATTTTTTGGAAATTCTAAGCCCTAAAGGCAAATCTCCAATTCTCCTTGAGCTAAGCATGCAATTTCCCAATGCAGTGGTTATCCTAGCACAGACCTGAGCCGGTGGCATCAATGCCACTTAGGAACTGCTAGCAATGTGAATTCTCAGCCCACTCCCCAAACTCCCCAACCAGAGGCCCTTGGGGATCGAGCCTAGCAATCTGTGTTTAGCAACCCCTCCAAATGATTCTGATGTGTGTTAAGTTTCAGAACTACCCTAATTTACTATTTGCCTGAAGCTTAAAATCCACTTGGATTATATTCTTTCCCTCAGATGAAACTTGGATAATTTGAAAATCATTTTCTAAAATTATGAGTGAAATACAGTAGTAATTTTATTAAACTTTTAATTAGAATTGCAAATATTTACTAATATTTCAAACACGGGTCATACTGTCTTGTGTTCATATTTTATAGTACTGAATCAACTGAAAAATTTTCAGAAAATACAGCATTATAAAGACATTAACATTAACCTTAGACATTATAAAGACAAATACCTTAAACTTTCTAGGATTCTTAAAGAACCAGAGTTTTTGATGAGACAAATTTGAAATAGTAATTTCCATGATATTTCTTAAGTTTGGTATGTATTCAATATGTACTTTTTCTTTTCTTAAATTCTTTTATTGGTACATTTTAGGTATACAACACATTTACATTTCTCATTGGGAATTGTACCTTTACATGATGCATCTTGGTTCTTATTTTTTCCCCATTCCTAGCCCTCCCTTCATCCCCTCCACCCTTCCCTATTTACAAAGACTTTATTTCCATTTTTTCAATTTCTCATCATTTTTCCTTTCCCTTCTTTCCTTTCCCCTGCCCCTCCCACTACCCCTACCCCTTTGGACCTTTTCTTCCTATTTTGCATTATCGATTATTCATTCTAATCATTGGTACATTTTAGGTATACAATATAATGACATTCATCATTGGAAATTTGCACCTTTACATAGTCTCTCTTGGTTCTTATTTTTCACCTTTGCCCAGCCCTCCCTTCAACCCCTCCATTCCTCCCTATTTACAAAGATTTTGTTCCTATTTTTCCATTTTCTCTCAATATGTACTTTTATATGGATATGATTTCATGACATTCTTAGGTCCTAAATAACCCCCCCAAAATTTACACTGCCATCACCAGCAGACTAATATTCAGGAAAACAGTCTGATATGTATGTGTTTGGAAGAATTCAGCAAAAAAATTTTTTTTGGTTAAATTTAATCCAAAAATTGAGTTAAAAATTCCCCCCCCAAGGACTTCGGTTAATACAATTTTAGATCCTTCAATAAATTTAAACCACACCCCCAATGCCACTGTGTCCGTTTTTCTCTTAGGTATGGTGCAGAGAAGAATGCTGCATATGCCCCTCCCACTCACAAGTGGAACCATGTGCCCGGTACACATGGGCTCTCATAAGACCGCAGTTAATGTGACCCTGAGCTATGCCTGAAATGAAGCTGGACACAGCATGTTACAGCATGGCTAAAATAACTTTCCCATCTGATAATCTTGTGGCAGACAGCAATTTGAGATAAAGATGCCTATCCCCTTTGGGTAGCAAATAAAGGATTTTCTCTGTTGTAGTAATTCATCTGTAAATAAACAGTTTAGCACTCTAGCCTCTCTCCAAACTCATTTCTCTAACTTCAATGCCATGTCATTTAATAGGCTAAACATATCTGTGGTTACAAATGGTACGGATGCCCACTAAGTGCCATTAGCTTTACATACCATATCTCTGGTGATTACCACCAATCTAGGAGTCAGTCCACCACCAAAAATGGTATGATACCTATCCATCCGCCATCTATCCACTGTCCAACCATCCATCCATCTGTCCTTCCTTCTATCCACTCATCTCCATTCACCTCTCCAGCATCTTACTTAGCCCGGTCCACTTGGCTAGGTGCTGATCCTATAAAGACACAAAACAAGCACTGGCTTCCAGCTATCAAGTCAATATGATGAAATTATGAAGGTTGAAGCATACCCAGCAACTTTAAAAGAAAACAACTTCACTGAGGTATACTTTACACATAAAATTTTAGCCATTTTATTTATATGTAAAATTAATGACATTCAGTTACAGTTATGCAATCAATGTTCTCAGTTAAATGTTAACAATCTTAAGAAAACTGGACATAGGTAAGCCCCTCTTTTTAAAAGAATCCTACTTCTTCAGTGTTCTGAAAACCCCACTGCTCTGCACTGTGACCAGAGTTTTGTCACCTTGGCTTGGTGCTAGAGTAGTCAGGAGGGTCCCACTGCTTTGGTAGGTTTCAAGGAAGAACTAAACCCAGAGCTGCGTCTTCTCTCAAGGGCCTCCACAGAGCTCCTAAAGCAGTAGTTCCCTTCCCCAGCAGCACAGTGGAGTGACCTAGGGAGATGTGAAACACAGATGACCCCTGGTCATGTCATTGTCCTGCCACCCCAGTTTTTATTTAATTGGTCTGTGGTTCTACCTGGACATCAGAGATCATCAGGTGTGATGAATATGCATCCAAGATTGAAAACAGGGCTCCTAAAAGATTCAAGATTCAAGCTGATACTCATTTTGCTATTTGGAGACAACAGATGTGGCTTTTTTTTTTTTTTTTTTTGGTGCCGGGGATTGAACTCAGGACCTTCTGCTTGCGAGGCAGGTGATGGAATCACTGAGCTAAATCCCCAGCCCAGATGTGGCTTTTTGACTCTCATTATGTCCACTTTTATTGTTTGTAACAATAAAACATAGTGTCAGTGATATGTAACAGTTTCCCTTGAGTACAGGAAACTGAAGAATATGCACGCAGTCCATTCCTCGTTGTTGCCCAGGCAGAGGCAGTACCAGAAGACCCACCCACTCTTTGGCAATTTCCCCTCTTTGCTTTCTGGGAAGGGCAGTACTGCCATTTCTTAAACGCGTCATCTCACTGCACAGCACACTCTGTTTCTACTGTTTTGTAATAATGAAAATTCAGAATATTCTGACGTCATGTCTCTTCTTTCTCTTAGAAGTGGTTCCTCAGTTCTCCAGGCATCACAAGTCCTGCTGACTTGAGCAGACCAGAGTGTGCAAGTGGACTGATTCACTGTACAATAGGGTGATGGTCTAAGTCTGGGGGGAGGCTAAATTCTGCATTTCTCATAGTTCCTGGGTGACACCTGTGGTGCTGATCGATGGATGTGTCACACTTTGACTGAAAAACTCTAAGGTTCATCTATATTTTCATTTGACATTCACAGATAATCTACATTAAATAGCTGATAAAACTACGTCATTTACAGAAGTTTTGTTCTGTGGTGTGGAGGTGAAAGGACAGGAGTAGACTTCTGAAATCACCTTGACTCTCTTTCTCCAAGACTGTTTCCTTAAATGGAAATTAAAAGAAGCTGTAGTTGACTTCCTGCTCCTTCCTAACACTAAAATTCTTTTGCTTCTAGCTAATATAATAATGGTACAGTCCCACCTTATATTTAGCACTTCAATTATAGGAACTCCATTTAGAAGCATTTTAATCAACACAAGGGTTCTTTGAAATTTCAAGGTCACAGCTTTCTGTGACATGTGACTTTCTCTATGCAGTTAATATTTGAAAATTAATTATCCAGGTAAGAAAGTTCTATTATACCATGCTACATGGCCTCCTAAGGTTTTCAGTTTAGAAGGATTCCTTGGTCATTCCTATAGCTGAACAGCAAGTGGTTGTGCTAAGTTAATTTTGAAAAATACAGCTTAATTTGTTTTGGGTAGAAATATCTAGGGCACTAATTACTGTATTGGATGGCAGTAACTGGGAGCTGTTTTCAGAGATTCTGATGATATTCACAACCTGCAGGTTTGGGTAGGTTATCAAGAAAATGTACTCCTCCAGGGCCATGAGATGGGGCAGCTACATTTTTTCTAAGCCCACACCTGAGCCTTCTTTGTCTCTCCTTCAAACATCCATCTCTTCTGAGGCTTCTGTCATCATAATCTCCTTTCTCCCATCCCACTGATGTCATCTATTGACTTTTAGCTTATTCTCCCTACTAAAGACCCACAGAACACACATAGTCATTATTTGTACCACCAGCAACTGTCACCCATCTCCAGGACTTGACTATTCCAGAGCATGAACCATTCAATCTCAGGCCCCTGTTTCCTTGACTTACTCTTCAAAAACAGCGAATGTCTGCCTCCACTCCACCTCAGGCATCCATTGCCTGATACCGCCAAGCACTATCTCTTAGCCTTTCAACAATCTTAGTTTAAATATTCACACTGATAAACCTAGACAGCAACTTATCTAGGAACCTCACATTACTTTTCCCTTCCCCTTCCATCTGCTCCTGGTTTCTCTTTAAATGTAGCCTAAATTTCAGAGTGTATATAAGAATCACTCCTTTGAAAAAGATCCTCATCTCTTAACTCTCCTCCATCCTAGCCACTTGGCAAAATTCTAGCCCTGGAAGAAATCAGCTAACCATGTTCTCTGTATCTATACCCACGTTGGTGGAGGTGGCTAAAGAAAATTAGACAACTGAGTTAATTGATGAGTTACACCCTAAATTCATCATCATCAGCTTTACCTACTGAAGGCTAGTCTATCCACTTCTGTCCTGGAAACCGTCCCTTTCTCCTTCCCAAGGGCTATGATTTGTCCTTTCTCACTGACAAACTTAACAGATTCAAGACCAAATTCTTTCTCCACTCAGACTTGCTCCTGTTCACCCTAGAGTTATGCTTGCCATTACCCACCAGTTACTCAAGTCAGATTATCTGGGAGTCATTCCCTAGTCCTTGCTTCCCCTCATCCTTGACCTCAAATTCAACACCAACACTTGGTCTTCAAAATATTTCTTAAATTCCTCTTCAATGACACCAGCCTAGTCCAGGTATTTACCATTTCTCATCTGAGCTCTGCAAACTTTTTGTTTTTGAGACAGTGTCTTGACAGTTGCCAGGGCTCATCCCGAACTCCTGGGCTCAAATGACCTTCCTGCCTCAGTCTCTCAAGCTGGGAGCACAGGCGTGCACAACCTTATTCAGCTTGCCAACATTTTCTAAAGGGTCAGCCTATCTTTGCCTTTGCCCTTTTCCAAATCATTCTCCACAGAGAACTAAGGTTGCTTTAAATGTAATCACTATTAAGTGTCTCTCCTCTCCGTAAAATCAATGCCTTCTTATACCGACAACCACAGCCAACTTCCTGACCATGATCACAAGGTCCTGAATGCACTAGGCTCTTTTCACCTCTCTAATGTCTTCCTGTATCCTTACTTCCCCATTGCCGGGCCACAGCATCATTTTCCTAGATATAAAAAGGATCAATAGGCCGGGAATTTAGCTCAGTGGTTTCGCTGTCTGCCGCGCAAGCGCAAGGACCCGAGTTCAATCCCTGGTACCAAAAAAAACACAAACAAAAAAACCTAAAAGGATCAATCACTTTCCCATGCTGGGATCTTTACATATGCTTTTCTGACTCTAGCAAAATGATTCACTCCAGTTTTCCCCCCTTTTCCTTTCAGCTCCTGTCAAATTTCCTTTTTAATTATTTTATGTAATGACTTATTTACTGTTTACTATATCCCTCATCAGAAAATAAGCCCCTTGAGGGCAGATCCATGTGTTTCTTGTGGATTACTACCTCCATACTGTCTGACACACAGTAACTAGGCATGCAATAAATATTCACTGTTAGTGAATCCATCAAGAATGTCAGGATAAATGAGATATGACAGGTCTCTAAGTCAGAGCTCTCTTCTCGCTGATCAAGACGTATGAGCCCAATGAAAATAAGTGATACATCAATGTCTCTGTTAAATCTATGTCTTGGTTACCTCAATGTCATGGTTACAGGCTGAGGTCCTGACTATATCCTTTATCAACCCACAGGCCTAGCCTTTCACATCGTGAGTGCTTCTTTTTTCTCACTTTTTAATATAATTTATAATCTTTTCTTTAAAAATTTGCCTTCATCTGTGCTATTTTGCAGCATTAAAATACAATTATGCGCACAAATGCGTTTCTCCACTGCACCAGTCTAACTAGTGATCTGGATAAAGCTTTTCATTTGCATCCTCCACAAGGGCTCATTACAGATTATTACTGATTCTGTCTCAGGCCCCCATCCCCACAGGATGACCGCTTATAAGCAGAAACTGCAGCCCTCCCCAAGCCAGCCTGGGTAGTTGCTCTTAGGCTGCTAAATATCTAGAATAGGTAATTTTTCTTCTTCAAATATCTGTAAGTTTTTAAGCAGACAGAGAGATGCAGAGAAAAAAACAGCATTAAAGGATGAAAAAACAAAAACCCGCAGGTCAACAAAATGAAGAAATACTAAAGGAAGAGAAAGGAGATGGGGAGGAAGTAGAGAGAACTAAAAGATTCCAAGTCCGGGCGGGCGGTGTGTGTGCTGTTAACAGTCTAGAAATTAATCTCTCATGAGGGACGGGTGAGAACAGGCAGTCTGAATTCTATTTCTCCTACAGGGATGAAGGATAATTAACAATTAACCATGGCCTGGAATAAGTTTCTCCATCTAAAAACTACCTGCCTGAGGAGTAAATGCTGACATCAATCTTTCCCCACAGGGTGGGGGAGATAATAACAGGCAAAAATTCTTTCTCTCTGCTCTATTTTCAGAGCAGGATTTTTTAGGGCATAATTTTCAACAAGTTTTGGCTGAGGTTGATCACAGGGCTCGAAGATAATTCAGGACACTCAAAGAGGAGCCCAATTACTTCCCACCAGTACGGCCTACACCTCACGATTACATTACTGAGTAACAGGACTGCTGAAGGACTTACCTGTACGCAAAGCGGCGCGGCAGGATCATCAATGAAAAGCACTCACTGCATCAAGCCCAAGTGGCCGGAGACTGTCTGAGAGGCGAAAGTGACCAGCCTGTCCTCGCCTTGTGGGGTACAAGGTGCCCGCCCGAGTCTCTCCCGGAGCTTCCTTTCTCCTGGGCCCCAACCTTGGGACTTCCCGGGATCTCTGGGAGGCCACGAGGAGCAGGGGGCGGATCTGGTGGCGCGGACACACCCCACCCCCCTCGGGCGCCAGGAGCCCCGCGGCCGGGCTCTCGGGAAGGACGCCCTGCGAGGGACTCCGGCCCCGCCTCTCCCGCGCCCTAGCGCTCACCTCCGCGCCCTCCGCGCCGGGCCGGGCTAGACGAGCCACACAGCTCCGCGGCCGCGGCTCCCGGGCCTACGGGGTGCTCCTCGGCAGGCGACTGCGGCTGTGGCGCGGCGGCCGCGCTCGGGCTGCTTCCCTGCCAGCCGGAGCCGGATCGCGCCGCGCGGGAGGAGAAGGAAGGAGGCGCGCGGGCCGGGCGCAGTGACGCGCCACCGCCACAGCCGGAGGCCGGGCGCGGGCGGCGGAGGGGGCCCGTAGGTTTGCGCCCCTCCCGGCCTGGCCCCGCGGAGCCCTCGCCCGCTCCCCCTGCGGCTCCCCGCGGCCCCGGGAGATTCCCGTGGAAGCGCTCCAGGGCCGGGGAGCCCACTTCACACCCTGCTGCCTCTGGGGTGCGCGGTAGCCGCGCTGAGCCCCCACGCCCCCGCAGTCCCCACCTCCCCGCTCCTAGTTCCCGATCAGCCTCTAAGAAACTGGGCTTCTGCTCCTCTACGTGCTCTCTCCTTCTCTGCTGGATTGTGTTCTTGGAAAACCTTTTCCTGAACCACTCTTTAAAGCTCCCACGCAGGACGATGTCCCCGGCCCACGGAACACGGAGAGGAGCCTGGACCCTAACCTTAGCTCTCAGGTGCCGCGAAAGCTCCAGGCTTGGGTTTTTGGGGAAAGGATAGACCTGGAATCAGGAGCCCCGTGTTCCGGTGGCTAGGGTGTACCCCACTTAGCTCCAAGGACTCGGTGGCCTTGGGGTGTTCTGGGAATCTTGGCTTGGACCCAGGTAGTCTGTATGAGCTCTCCCCGCACATTACCAAGTAGGCAGGTATCCTTTCTGTTCCTTGTAGAAGGAGTCAATAAGAAGAGATCTTTATATTTGAAATCAATTTATCAAAAATTCTCAAATTTGAGAACAATGTTTTTCCTATGTTAGTAAACTCCCATTTCAACAAATTAAGTTTAAAAATTATCTCTGCTGGTAATTTATTAAAGAAAAAACAAAATGAGAAGTGGGTCTTGGCTTGCTCATTGGGGTCCTGCGCTTTCGGCTTTGTTGTCTATTCACAGGGACGCCTTTGCCAGGGCTGATTTGGAACACATCCTTTGTTGGGTTTAAAATGTATCCCTCTCCCACCTCCATATATTAAAGTTTGTGTGTGTGTGTGGTTTTGCTACTGGGGATCAGACTCGGGTCCTTCCGCTTGCACGTCAGGCAGTGAAACCACTGAGCTAAACCCCCAGCCCCATATATTAAAGTTTAAAGTAGAGGCAAAAGCTAAGCTTTCAGTGATGTATCAAGGTGTGGGGCATTGACAGCTGCTAAAGTACCTTCCATTTTGGCAGCTGGAAAGAATCATTTAATTTTATATAAATTTTTTCTTTTTTTTTTTTTCCGTACCGGGGATCAAACTCAGGACCTTGTGCTTGCGAGGCAGGCACCGGAACCACTGAGCTAAATCCCCAGCCCTAATTTTATATAAATTACTATTGTTTCCCTTCAACCACTCTCAAGTTCTTTTTTTCTTGTTTTGTTTTTGTTTGAGACAGGGTCTAGCTATGTAGTTCAGACTGACCTTGAACTCACTTCGTAGCCCCAGCTGACCTGGAACTCTCTGTGATTCTCCTGCCTCAGCCTCCAGTGTGCTGGGATTACAGAACCATTGTCAAGTAAATCAGCATTTTGTTTTCCCCAGAACGTCGACAGGACTAATGGAGGAAACTGATGAATCTTAGCAGTTAATGAAAACATGTACCTTTTCTGTGTTGTTTTTAAAAAGTTGCATTATGTAACTTCCACAAAGGGTTATTTAAAAACTCTAGCATTTCTAAGATCCTAACACAACACCGTAAATTGTTGTACAGAACGTATAGGAAAAGCATGCATTTTAAATATTTTGGAAAGCTGTCTTAACCTGAGCTCTGATTATCCTAAAATAAAAGTATGTGGAATCACTTCGCCCCAAAGAGAAGCAATGAGTCAACAATTTGCAGTTTCCAGAAGGAATATCTGCTTTTCATACTTGAACTATTAAACATCCTCTGTGGAAAAACTGGGCACTAAATGTGCTGAAAACAATTTCTGGTGTTGATGCAAAACTGGATTCCTTTTGGTTCATTTCATGGTGACTGTAATTTTTACCACTGTTTTTCATTTGGAGTTGCTGAGTATAAAAATGAGTTCACAAGACTTGCAGGTCAGGCGGTGCGCTCTGAGAGCTCTCCTCAGTTCCCTGAAGTAGTAATTTACTCCACTGATGCACATCGATAATTTACTAAATGAATCTCTGGAGGCCTAGAGGTGCTAACACAATTTTTTCTTTGAAGTTGTTATACAATGGATATCTTCAGAACAGTGCTTTCCAAAGTAACTTTAAGCACCGGTCCACCAGATGCGTATTGAGCTGCTGGTGTGTCCTGGCTGCAGTGCTAGCAGTAATGGTGAGGAAGACAGATACAGTGAACTGCCTTGATAGAAATTAAAGTTTTGTGGTGATGTTGATTCGTAAACAGATGTAAATAAGGTTTACACAAATTTATTTACTGAGTAAAATTAGTATAAATTATGACAGAAACAGCAAACTTTGAGATAAACAAGGAGAAATCTTTTCATTTTAGAATTGACAATGCATATCCATTAAAGACCCTGGAATTTCTACAGTAAAGACATTCACTTAACCCATTCTCAACAAATTCTCAAATTTGTTTTGAGCATATAAACCTTTGTTTATGAACAATATGTATTAAGTAATAAAATATAATTTTTTTGTGTGAAATGTTGCTTTTTGAAATCGAAGAATTCAGTAAACATGAAACATGATAATGTTATCATATATTTGTCAGTGTACATCAGCCTATACTTTAACAGACATATACATAATAACCTGTTTGAAATATATTTTATTTGGAGACAGATTGATATAGAAACATTTAAAAATCTGTTAAAGTATATGAATGTACATGTGCACAAAAAGGATATTTTGTAATTAACATTGTTTAATGAACATATTTTCAAATATCAATATGATCTAGAATCTTAAAATTCTTGATGGCTGTATAGTCCATACATAATATTGACATAATATTAGCTCTAAGCTTTAGGAAAATGCATTTTCTAATTTCTTTTATAATTAATACTCCTTTCATTTCTTTCAACACTTTTTGGAGTATTAAGGGGAGGTAATATTTCTGTGGAACAGATTCTTAAATAAGGTTGATTAAGTGAAAATGAATTTTATATTTCTGATTATAAATCTCCATATTTCTTCCTATAACAATTTAAAACTTGCTTTTAATAATATGGATATACTTTTACCTTTTGAATTCAGTATCTCATTGGTAGTGAATTTTATTGTTTATATTTGTTTAAGTAGATCAAGGAAGCTTTAAAATATATGCAACTTAAATCTGTGCATAGGAAATAACAAAATACTTGGAGGAATTTGGGTAGCTGTGTCATTAATCCATCAAGAGCTTTAATACTATTTCCCTCTGAGTGTGCCTCTCCTCTGTAAATTCTTCCAAACTAACTTTATGTAATTAAACTAATTTACCTTAAAATGTAACAATGCACAGAAAGTAAGATATAAGCTTTGCCCTGTGCACTGGGATTGGAGGAGATAGGCAAAGTTGACCAGGGAGCACTGTTTAAAAAAATGAGTCAAAATTTGAATAAAACCCCAGTGTAAGGATGGCCATCTTTGGAGGACTCCTGCAGGAAGGCAAACCTTGCCAAGTATTCAAAAGGACTAGATCAGATAGAGCATCAGCAAGGCTTTCGATTTTTTCATAGATTTGAAGTAAAAAAGAAGACACAGAGGTAGCTACCTTGACCCAAGGGGCTTCCAGTGTTTGATAATCATATATATTGATGATGATGGATATTGGGAGCCATTTTTAATAGTTTTTCTGATGATGATCAGACAGAGTCTCCTTAAAAATAAAAATTTACTCATATCCTGTCATGAGATATATTGATGTTTAAATTTTAAATACTACTCCCTCACTCACTTAATTCTACCTTTTGGTGGAAATTTAGTCCATACATAAGGTATTTAAATTGTGGCTACCCTCAGTAGAGTTCTCTAGTAAATATTTAAAATGCATTTAAAATTTTTTTCTTATAAACATTTAGATTTTGGATTTCATGAATCAGTGAATGTGACTATGCAATTTCAGAGCCCATGTTTTTGCATTTGTCATTTGCATTGGTTCCTGGTAGTATGAAACTGTCAAAACTTAATGAGAGCACTCTTACAGCTGAACAGGAAAAAGACAACCCAATTACACAATGGCCTTAAAATTTGAATAAATATCTCCAAAGAAGATAAACAACAGGCCACTGAGCACATGAAAAAGGTGCTCAACATCCTTAGTCTTCAGAGAATTGCAAATCAAAACCACCTGAAATAACTTCAGACCAACTAGGATGGCTATAATCAAGAAGTCTGTGTTAGACTGGGGCATACATAGCTCAGTGGTAGAGTGCTTCCCTAAGGTGGATGGGGCCCCCTGGATTTGATCACCAGTGCTGAAAAGAAGATTCAATACCACAAAATTAAGTGTTGGTGAGAAAGCAGAGAACCTTCTTATATTGTTGATGGGAAAGTTAAATGTTCGACTACTTTGTAAAATAGTTTGGTAATTCTCCATATATATATATATATATCCAAGAGAATTGAAAACATGTTTGCACAAAAATGCACTCAAATGTTCACTGCAGCAATATTTTCAATCACTCTAAAGTGGAAACAATTCAAACGTTCAACTGGTGAATGTATAAATGAAACAAATTGTGTCTGTACAATGGGATATTGTTCAACTGTAAAAAGGACTGAAGTACTGATATAGATGAGAACATAGATGAAACCTGAAAAATGCTGAGTGAAAAGTTCCAGCCCCCAAAGCCTGTATTTTATGTTTCTGTTTATATAAATGTCCAAATAGGCAAATCATATAAATAAAAGTAGCTTAGTAGTTGCTAATCTACTACCTAGGGGACAGGATGGTAGAAATGACTGCTTGGTATGATGAATATATTGTGGTGATGATTGTACAATTTTGTGAATGTACAAAAAAGTACTGAATTGTATACTTCAAATGTGTGAATTTTCAGTATCTGAATTATATTTCAATAATAAAAAGAAAATGAATTGTTTAAAAAAGTGAGTGAATATAGGTAGACTTATTTTGCAACAGGGCTTTCCCTTAAAGTTAATACCAAGTGAAATTAATCTACAGTCTATCAATGTATATTTAGCAGCTGATAGAGAAGGACAATGATGGGAGAAATTACTCACTACCCAGTTGGTTTTAATTTAGGTATGTTAACTCCCAGAGATATACTGTTTTTCTCAACCATAATTACATTACTAGCAGCATTTTAATTTCTGTCAAACAATATCATTCTTCACATTCATTTGACATCTGAAATTTTTGTGAAACCCAGTTCTACCAGTTTTGTAACATTAGACAAATTAGTTAACTTCTCTGTATGTATTAGGCAACTTTCCCAGAGACACAATACCTGACAACCTAAAGGAGCCGAAGTTTAATTGGGCTCATGGTTTCAGGGGATTTGGTCTGTGGTCAGGTGGCTCCAAGGCAGAAATATCATGGTAGAAGGGCATGACAGCCCAGAAGCAGAGCAGGGGACCAGAGCCAGAGAGGAAGAGATGAGGGACCAGAAGTAGTGCCCAAGGTCATGCCTCCATAACACACTCAGACACACCCTATTGGAGGCTAATTAGACCTCCAATCACCTGACCAAGGGTACGGTAGCAGGATTTAAAAAGACAAGACAAGATCTTAATATATAAATGGGGGGCCCAGGACGGTGAAAGCTCTTCTCAGGTTAACATATCATCTCCTGGAGCTTGCTGCTATTTTTTGAACACACAGCTTCTAGAAAGGGTAAGGGGAGGTGCAGGGAACAGTGGAGTGGAGAGCACTGACACGAGCAGGGTTCTAGCAACAAGGGAACGAAATATTCTAGCAAGAGCAACTCATAGATTAATGGGAAATTTGTTTTTCTCCCATGGATTAATTTTTGCCTCTACAGAAGTTTTCTGTGTGAGTCATGCTGCCCTTAGCTACACTATTGCCTTGCCATCCAAGATGTCACAGTATCACGGATCATTGAGACCTCTGCTGTAACCAGTGGTGTGGGGAGTTATTCCTTCCCCACCCACCAATTGCTGGCTTTTCAGGCAAGCCATTGTGGGCTAATAGGCAGACTCAGACTTTTAATATGGAAAGCCAATTTGAGAATTTGTATCTCGCTCAGGGTGGTCTCTATCAACACCCAGATTAATGTGCTTTACTCATCTAGGTTTTTCTTAATCCAGTCAAGTTGACTACTTTCTCATTATCATCATCTATTACATAGGGATAAAAACTGTGTCCACTTCTTAGGGTTGTGACTATTAAAGGATTTGGTATAGGTAAAGTGCTTAGTGTTTTTTAAGTTGTGTATTTTTAGCTACTATTAATTTTTTTTTCCAATTTTGCTTTGGATTTATATTCATGTATAAACTCGAGGGAATTTATACCTAGTATTGTATTTGAACATATTCAAGAAATTTTATCTAAAAATGCGATCATGAAAGCTTTTTTTCCTCTTTTCTTTAAAAGGAGTTCTTTACTCAAAATTGAGAAAAGGTTTTTCTCCTCCTTACCCTATACTGCTTCACAGCTGTCACTTTTAAATCTTAAAAATTAAAAAAGGATTAACCATATCCAATTTCAGTAAGCTTGTTAGTATTTTAGAGTTACAGTTGGAATACTAGTAGGTAAATGAAGTAGACAGGATGTTGCAGCAGTGTGGACCAAGAATTACAGTGTCTTCAATGACATTATGTTTACCTTTAGCAAATTGCTTAAGCACTCTGAGGTTTAGTTTATATTGTCTTTAAAATAAAGTCTAGTCTTTAAGTCTTTTCAAGTCTAAGACTCCAAAACATATACTATGCCCATTATTATAGTATAATAAATTGTTGTGCACTTCCTGTACTTTATAGAGAAAATATACCTTTCAAGGGGCCAAACTTTCATCCAGTTGGAAGTTGTTGGGTGTTCTCTTTTCTTATTCTTTGGCTTTGGTCTAAATGCACAATTAAATTCTCCAGAGTAATAGAAGGTAACATACTCAGAAGAAGGGCATATTGGGGTTACATACACATTGAAAAACTTAACTAGAAAATTCACATTTGTCTGCACAATATGACATAATCTTGCCCTGCCCTGACCATTTTCAACCGATCATGTCATTTGATGTTATTTTGGACACCATCTTGCCCAGCCTGTACATATAATGTTGTAGAAAGCACTGTGGTAGGTGGTCTCCCAATGAAATACACCTTCTCTTAGTCGTGGCCTTCAGTGGTCTCCCCTGCACTGCATCTGGATTAGCCCCATATAACAAATAGATTGTTGGCTCTGTATAACAAATAGTGTAGTTGATGCTGTGTGACTTGTAGGAATAGATCACAAAAAAGTCTCAAGTTTGTTGGAAGCTTATTCTGGGGGAAGCTATAAGCTATGTAAGCAATTTATTCTGAGACAACCATGCTGTGAGGAAGTCTACCCTAGCTTCACAGAAAGAGATGTGAAGAGACAGATGCCTAAGCAGCCCTTCACTGCTCCAGTTAACCCAGAGCAGGCTATGTCAGGGAAGAAGCTATCTTGGATGTCCAACACTATCAGACCTTCCGAAGATTTCAGTTCCTGCTGTCATCTTATGGCAAATGCATGAAAAACTCTAAGTGAGAATCACCAAGTGGAGATGAGGCAACACACAGAAATGTGCAAGTGGAGTGAATTGTTTCAAGCTGCCAATTTTGGAGCAACTTACTATGCAGCAATAGATAACCAAAACAAGGACCAAAAATGCACATTTTCTTTTGTGACAGTAAAATATACTCTATATTTCTTAAATGAATGGCTTACACACATAAGCATTTTTTAGTAGACTATTTTCTTCTTTGCATTATTATTTTTAAAAACCCACAAAAATATTTTTTCATGGTTTCATACTGTTTCATCATCCTTTTGGACCTGGGTTTAAGATAGTGAGTTTTAGGAATACTTAAATTTTCTCTAACATTACAAATCCTGTTGTCAATATCGGAGGAAAAAAAAACAGATATAAGAAACAAGCCCAACTACTGTTTCTATAAACATAAATACGTGTCCTTTGTGAATGTAAAGGGATCCAAGAGTATCAGTAGCAATAGAGATATTACACAGGATTCTCTTATATTAACCTGTTTTATTATCTTTTTTTGGTACTGGGGATTGAACTCAGGATCTTCCTCTTGTGTGGTAGGCTGTTTTATTATCTTTTAAGTTAGATTTAACCTGGATCATATATTTTAAAACAGTCATGTAAAAGGCTCAAATTTTATGACTCTAAATCCTACTATCTCTGAAAAGAGATCACTCTTTCTAAAAACTGTTACAAGAATTGATCACAATAAACTCAAATAAATAAACTCATATATTAGATAAATTCATACAATAGATGATACAAATAAACTCAAATAAGTATTTATAAATAAACTCATATAATAGCTATATACATAAAAACAGCATGGTTGGTGATAATAAGTGCTATTTTTCTTATTTAGGAAAAAGATAGATTGAGAAAGGGCTATAAGAAGTGTGACCAAGGAGTTCCTCCAAGGTGACCTTTTAGTAGAAAGTGAGAGATTGGTAAGTAAGACACATGGAAAGCTAGGGATAAAAGCAAATGGGAAGAGAGCCATGGCCAGAGACCAGACCAGTTTGGTTGGAACAGATTGAGAGTGACTGTTTGGAGGCGAGAGTTGAGAGCTTGGATAGAAGCTGTGATGTGGGAAATATGGGTGGGCCTCGATTAGGACCTTACTGGCAGGCTAATGTATTGAATTTAGTATTTTTGCAGAGCGAGATGAAAAACCTTGCAAGGTTTTAAGTAGGCAGGACCGGATCTGATTTACATTTTAACAGGTGAACTAGCTACAGTGCTGAAAATAAAATGCTGGGAAACAGATGGAAGCAAGGAGCTAGGTAGTGGACTGATGTGATAATCCAGGTGAGAGGAGATAGTACAATCAACTAAAGTGCTAGGGAGAGATTAGGGGGAAATGTAGGATTCTCGATATAATCTGAAGGTAAAACCAACAGAACTTGATGGTGCACTGGGTAAGAGATCTGAAGAAGAAAGGATAATGCCACAGTTACAGGCCTCATCATGGGAGGACCTGAGTGCTGTAGTGCCATTCACTGAGAAGGGAGTGTGTCAAAATCACATCATGAGGGGGACCTGATCAGGAGCTCAGTGTTGCAAATGTTATGGTAGAGATGACAAGGGGAGAGTTGGATATATGAGTCTGGGGCTCAGGTGAGAAGTCCGATCTAGAGATTGAAACATTCCATGTTTAGTGGTAAAGAAAGTTAAGAAGAAAAGAGCAAACAATACTATGAGGCCACCAATAAGGTAAAAGAAAAAGTGGGATAACTTAATGTCCTGTGAGGCAGATGAAAGGGGCATTTCTAGGAAAAGGGAGTTATCAGCCATTTCAAATGCTTCTGAGTGCTCAGGTGGGATGAGAAGACTAAAAATGTGAAGGTACTGTAACTTACCTGATTAGAGCTGGTTCAGAAAGTGGGAGAACAGAAACTTGAAACAACAAATATTGATATTTCTTAAGAATTTTGCTGTAGAATGAAGAAATGGGGTGTAGGAGTCTGGAGAAGGGGTAGTCTAAGATGGAAAAGATCTTATATTATGTACTATATATTTATGGGAAAGATCCAGTAGAGTGAGAGTTTTCTTCTGTTTGTTTTTCTCTGAAATTAGCAAGGCTGACTCTTAGGGTGAGGAAGAAGGATAAAGGAAATTTGACAAAAGAAGAAAAAGCATGAAAAAATAGGACAAATAGAAAGGTGAAATATAAATCTACATGTACCAGTAAATATCACACATATGAATGGAATAAGCTCGCCATGGAAAAGACAAGATTTTTAGACTTGATTAAAATAAATACAAATTTAGGCTATTTATAAGAGACACAAATCTCAAGGACACAGAAAAACTAAAAATTAGATTCAAAAGAGATATTGGGAATATGCCGACTATAAGAAACATGATGTAAATATACTATTATTAAACAAAATGGTGACATTAGAGTTGAAAAGGGTCATTACACAGCTTAGCAAGAAAATACCATAATTTTAAATTTTATGCATTAATATCATAGTCTCACAACAAAATATGACAGAACTACAAGTGGCTTTTTAAAAACAAATCTATCAAAAAATCTACTACAGGAAGAGATTTTGACACAGTTTTGAGACATTGATATGCCAAGAAGACTGAAACCTGGGAGGGGGATATAAAATATTTGAACAGCATCATTAATGAATTTATGCTAACTGAGGATATAGGTCAGGGTCAGAGATCTAGCTTAACATGCATGGGGGCTCTGGCATCAATCCCCAGTAACCCCTCCCCCGCCAAAAAGCTTAAAGGAATGTACACACACACACACCACATAGTACTCTCAAATTAGAAGTACACATGCTATTAACATATATATGAAACCCTTAGAAAAATTAGTGGTAAGACATAATAACTATAGCTAACATAACATATCCTAGAGTCTAGATTTTCTGATCCAATCAATGTAACTTAAAAACTGACATTAAAATACAATGAAAAGTTATACTTCTAACATCTCTTGTATCAGGGAAGAAATTATGATTAAAATTAGAAAATAGAACTGAATATTAGGAATAATAAAAATTTGTGTGGATGATGTTTAAATCATATAAGCTTAATTAGAAAAGGAGAAAGGCTAACATTAATGGCTTAAATATCCAACTCATACAAATTAAAGATTAAAATGAGCTGTAAAATGAATCCAAAGAGAGTGGAAGACTTAAAATAATAAACATGAAAGCAGAACTAAATGAAATGGAAAAATCATTACAGAAAAATGGACAAAATCAGAATTTATTAGTGGAAGAGCAGTGAAACAGCTGAAATTTAGCAGATTTAACCATGAAAAAAAGTTAAATAATAACTTTTTGGAAAGCAAGAGTGAACATAACCACAGCTATTCTAAAGATTAAAGCAATAATGATAGAATATTATGAGTAGTTTTGTGAATGAATTTACACACTTACATAAGTGAATTAAATAAAAAAATAACTTACAGAATCTGACCAGAAGAAAAAAGCCGAATAATTTTACAGTAAGTAAATAACTTGAATATTTAATCTAAAAATTTCCAAAACCAGACACATTTTACAAAACATCAGACAAAATCAAGCTCACGGAACCTTCCTGGTGAGTTACCCAAACATTCAAAGAGCAGATCAATTTAACATAACACAGTCTCAGAAAACAGTGAGAGGAGCATGTTCTTTGCCTCATTTTTAAAACACCAAGCTGAGATACAAAAACAATATACTTTTGTTTTTGAACATCAATAGGAAAAAAATGTAAAACATTTATAAACTGAATCTAACAGTTAAAAAAGATAATACATCAATGGTCAAATTTATACTCACATGCTAGGTGACTTAACTCTAGAAATATATGAATATAGTTCACCATAGTTAACAGTTTCAAGGGAAAATAATATGATCTTCTCAGTAGATACAGACGAGGCATTCTACATCTTTCTATTATGGAAAAAAACAGTTAACTAAGAATAAAAGGGACTTAAGCTGCTATCAGGCCTGCAAGAGAATCGTACAGCAGTCCTCATACATCTTGATGTAATGTTGAAAGCATGTCCTTAAAGAATTGTAATAGCTAAAGGTTGGAAACAGTCCAAGTGCCCATTGACTGGAAACTGGATAAAGAAGATGTGGTTTTTTTATAAAATGGAGTACTACTCAGCCACAAAGAATGAGAAACTAGAGACATTTATAGCTAAATGGATGCATATTGAAGTGAAATAAATAGGACACACATGTATAAATACCGAATAGTTTCTCTAGTGTGAGAAGTTGAAAGTGTAAATAAGGATGAAAATGATTAAAATGAATAATTGATAATTTGAAATAAGAAAAGGTCCAAGGGTTTGGGGATGGTGGAAGGGAAAGGGGAAAGGGAAGAAGGGAAAGAAAAAAATTATGAGAAAAAAAAAAGGAATCAAACTCTGTGTAGATAGGGAAGGGTGGAGGGGGTGAAGGGTGCACAGGTAATGAGAGAAAAAATAAAAACTAAGATGCATCATGTTCTGGTACAAACACCCAATGATAAATGTAAATGTATTTTATACCTAAAATGTACCAATAATAATAATAAAAAAGAACAGGACAAGAATGTTCTCTAATACTATCACTGTTTAACATTGTACCTGAAGTCCTAGCTCATGCAGTGAGGGAAGAAAAAGAAATAGAACATATAATGACTGAAAAGGAGGGAGAAAAGTTGTGACTTTGCATAAAAACCTAATGGTCCACAGAAAAACTGAGATTTAATAAGAACAAGTCAGTTGCATATCTTTTACAGCAGCACGAAGTACTTTAATAATGCAATTAGGATAGATATTATTTATCATTGCAACTCAAAATACCACGTACCCACTAATCTAACAAAAGATATGTAAGCTTCTTATGGAGAAAAATATAAACCATATTGACCTATTAAGGACTATCCATGTGAACCTGGGTACTGTGAAAATGCAACTTTGCCCAAATGTACCTGTCAATTCAGTGCAGTTCTAATGACAATAAGATCAGAACTTTTCAAGGAACTAGATACATTAATTCTGAAATTGACATAGAAGAGCAAAAGGTCAATAATAGTTATGAAATTCTCAGAGAAAAACTATATACACTTTTATCAAAGTTAATTATACAGCTATAAAAATTGTATAACAGAAGACTAGACAGAGAAAGAAACATATATGAAATCATTAAAATCGACATAGAAAAAATTGATTTATGACAGTAGGCCTTATGTTATACTGATTTATAAGAAATCATGTAGAAAAAAATGAAATTGTATTTTATCCTCAAAAAATCAATTCTAGGAATATGGAAGGAAGACTTACTATGAAAAGCAAAACTTGAAAACACAGGTAATATATTTAAAGAAGAAAATATAAGAGAATATCTTTATAACATTCGAGTAATGATACACTTATCATAAAACACGTACGTAAGAATGTAAACCCCAAAAAGGAAAAAAATTATCTATTTAACATAAAAATTGAGGCCTCTTTATAATGAAAAGAAACCATGTAGGACCTGAAAAAGTTTAGTCATACTGTGAAAGGACTATATATATGTATATGTTTCTGAAAACAACAAAAAGGATCAAATTCATGTGCATGCTATGCAGCCTTGCATTACCATTCCTGTTATGTACCTCAAATATTTTTGCCTCAGAACCTATTTACTCTCTTAATAATTCTGAAGAACCACCAAAGCTTTCTGTTGTTATATCTATCATTATCTACTGTTTTAGAAATTAAACTTGAGAAATTAAAAAAAATTTATTTCACTTTAAAATAGACCCACTACATGTTAACAACAGACATAAAATGTGTTTATGAAAAAAATTATTTTCCAAAATAAAGAGTGAAAAATGTGACATTGTTTTATATTTTTCCAAATGTCTGGCTGCGTAGAAGAAAGCTGGCTTATCATCTCTCCTGTGTGCAATCTGTTGCAATATCAAGTGCTGTGCAACCTCTGGAAATCTACTTTCCACTCATGAGACAATGAACATGATAAAGGCAACTATCAGCATAGTATTGTCTTGAAAATTGTTTTTAAAGAAACACAAACATAGGAGCTAAAATGATAAAGGAAAGCAAAGGTTTGACAAACCAGCAGTTCAGGATGGTGTCTACTTCTGAGAGTTGGCATGGGATGCCATTTGAGATGGAAGAGCGCATAGGGGCCTGCAAGACAATGACATTTTATACACATTATACATAAGTATGCTATAATTTAAAACATAGTTTGTAGTAAAATAAAATTTAGTTCAAAAACAACTGAAATCATGGAAGAAGTGTATTGGCATTCACATTTGAAAGAACCAATGTTGGGGAGCCATAGGAATGGTTTGATCCAGAGTCAACCCCAGTAGAAAGGAAGAGTTCATCTTCTGGAGTACATGGACTCTGCTGGGAGGGATGAATAATAGAGCAAAGAATTCTGGAAGGAGAATGAACTTAAGCAGGAAAATACCAGTAATTATCTGTAGAGCCATCAAAGAATGCTAAAACATTTCAGTTAGTATTTCTCATACTCAACTTTTGAAGTCCTTGCTTTTCCTTTTTGACTATTGCTAGCCTGGATTTCTATCTGTAATGAAACTTAAGAGGCATAATGATTTTATTATACCCCCAATTATTTTGTACCCCTAACATTCCAACTTATGCTGTAACTTTTTGCTAGAAAGATACATTGATATAATAATATCCCTCCTTTTAAAATGTAATGGCATTCTGACTACTTGTAGTAAAACTTGATAAAATAGTGGCTTCTGTGGTGTGTCTTATCCTTGTATTTCAGATGTTCCTAAGGGTCATAATTAAGGTTGTATTAATTTTAACATAATTGCAACTTTTCATTTATTTTGTTACTTTATTATTTAATTTTTCATTTTTTTCCCAATTTTAAAACCTTCTTAAAATTTTTTTAACAATAAAATGTCTTTGTTTTACAGAACTTTTTCAACCTAATTATGGTGATCATAATTTATATTTATTTAGAATCATTATGGAATTATTTAGGTAACTGAAAGCTTCCCTTTTAAGTCTGAAATTTCTTTAAAAAGTTATTCTTGATAGTAATCTTTTCAAGGCCTTCTTAAACAGATTAAATGATATTTAATTTTATGTTCTTATAATGATGCAGGGTAATCAGGGACATAAATTACTTTATTGTAATTGCAATAATTTTGTGTGCCTCTGTGCTTGAAGGGACTGCGCTAGCTGGTGAGTGTGTTTCATATTTTTGTTTCTGATTTTTTAAGGCTAATTGTTGTGCCAAGTGAGCTGGTAGATCACCAAACACTGAGACCAACGACAAAGTTAAAACTGAAAGGAGTTTATTGACGTGCGTGGACTCCACTCCCTAAGCGAAGTGAAGCCCTGAGTCCAGCAACAGCACAGTTTATATAGGGTGTTACAACAGCATAGCTTTTATAGGTGTTATTTTAAGAAGAGAAGTTCAAAGGGAGGTTAACATGTTTTTAACTAGTTGCAAAAATATTTTTCATAACTCAGCTATCTTGCTGCCTTGTCAGGTTAGGGCAATTCACAGTAAAGGGAGGCACCAGGCACCATCCCTTTCCGAGAAGCGATGAAGCAAGTTTACAGAAGCAGAACAAGCAGTTACAAAAACATCTACTTTATAAGGGGAGGGGTATGAGGGGAGTTCATCTACAGGCCAAGATGGCGTTTCTTGGCTTCATCCTGGTCTCACACTAATATATATATATATATTTCAGTACCTAAGGGCAAACTCTTCTATGTTGCTGTATCTAAAGGGCTATAAACTGACAGACCAGTTAAGCATTTGATATAACCATGTTAAGTATATCTATAAAGAGCTTCCAAGTGACGTTATCACTCAAAATAATGCATTTGAATTTTAATGCAAAGGTTTTGCTATCACTCTTATGTCACAAAGCTTTTAAAATTTTAATTATATTTTTTCTTTTTACCAAGTTTCTACTTATAGTTTACATAGTTAAATTATCTAAGGAAATCTCTAAGCAAGAAATATGGATTGATACACAGTCAGGAAAGAGAACTAGATTAAATGCTATGTAAAAAAAATGTGAATAAGAGCAAAGAGCTATGATCCAGCTGTCATAATGTTTGAATTCTATACTTTCTACTCTTAATCTTGACTTACGATTTTATTAATTTCTATTGAGGCTCTGTGTGATAACTGCTCAAAGAATTTTGGTTTTTTCCTTTTAGAAGCACAATTCCTGTCTGTATTAGTCAGCTTCTTGTCACAGAAGCACAGTACCCAACACCCACAACTTACAGGCAGAGAGGTACAATTTGCTTGGGGTTTCAGTCAGTGACCAGTTGGCTCCAAGGCAGAGCTAACATTGCGGAAGGGTGCTATGGAGCAAAGCTGCTTAGTTTATGGCAGAAGGGAAGCAGAATAGGGGAGGAATGCCAGAGCTGGGAAGGGGCTGAACATAGACCCTCAAGGCCACTGCTCTATGACCCCCAGAAAACCTAGAAGTGTGCGCCACCAATCCTGTGTGTGGATTCCAAAGCCAATCAAGTAGAAACTCTGCCCTAACTGCCACATAATCCTACTTTTTTCCCACAGGATAGCTTTCTTCAGAACCTGAGGACTCAGCTTCTAATATGAGCTTTGGGGGATGCCCCACAGTGGGCTAAATCAGGGCGGGTTGTTCATCTTCTCCAGCTTTGCAGGATGGATTCCTGACCACCTTGCAGTAAGTAGCACGACTTCATGCAGCAAGGCAGCTTCCAGCATACTTTGGGAAGGATATAAACATTAAAGACATTCACTTCACAAATGCTCTTGAAGGCTGTGGTCTGTGTTTGTCCAAGGACAAACTTCCTAGTGGCCTTGTCTTCAGACACTCACCGAGTACACTCCTGCTGTGAACAGACTACACATGCCTGGAGCCCTTTCCCCTGCGTGATCATTGTTCCTTCTTTTTTTGTCATCTTGGAAGTGAGAATCTGAGAGACAAAATACTGTTTTTAGTTATCTATCTCTTTTTCTTCAGAATTACTTTAGTGATTTAATTATTTCTCAATTTGATATTAAAACAATATTTTACTGGTGCCTGAAAACTTAAAAATCTCCATTGTTTGTAAGTGTAAAACTATGAATATTAAAAGGCTTCTCTAGAGTATTTCCAAATTGTCTAGCTTCCTTTTTTATTCATCTCACTCCTGTGTGAGAACTTGTCAACATTTAGTCCTGCCTCTTGTGGGACTCTACTGAGTGATCTACTACTGAGTGATCCATTGGTAAGATTCTTTTCTCTTTAAAAGCATTTTGAGCTCTGTACCCTGCACACAACTCTGTATACTCTAATTATTTATGATACTTTTTATTATTCACTCAGAACAGCCATACATTTTATATTATTGCACTTTCTAGAGCAACTTCTGGATGATTTTTGTATATCCACCACACCTAACACAATGTTTGTCCACACTATCTAGAACATTGTCTTTGTAAGGTCATGGTAATAATGTGATGAATGGGTTCATTTCTTCAAGAGAATAAACCAGTGCTCAACCTGAGAGCTTCTGTCCTTTCATGATAGAGTTCAGTGGTATGAATTTCCATTTGTTGAGGAACCCTTGCAGGCAGAATACTATGAGTATACATTTCTACTGGGAAAGCAAGATAGAGATTCAAAGCCAAAACACAAGGAATTCTGGCCAAAGACATAAACAGCCAAATTGTCCCATAAACAATTTCATGGAAGTAATTTGCATTGAATATGCTTCAGTCTGAATAGTCTTTTTAAAAAAGCAACAAAGAAGTATGTGGTAAATCTAGCAATTGTAGATAGCTTGGGATAGAAGTGTTTATGTGTCAGGTAAAATAATTGCTTACCTGTGTAATTTCTTTCTTTCCTTCCTTTCTTTTTTTGGTACTGGGGATTGAACTCGGGTCCTTGCACCCAGGTGGCAGAACCAGTGAGGTAAATCCCCGGCCTAATCTGTGTAATTTCTGAACACCCAAATCTAGTGTTGAAGAGATTTTTCAAAAATTCAACTATCACTATGTAATAGCTAAAACAAGACTTCAATAGAAATGTGATGTTTCTCCTTAATGTGTGCATTAGTTAGTTGAATTCCAGAACAGGGTTAAGGTCAGTTGTACCTACAAGCATTCAGCAGTATACAATTAAAAACTACTTAAACAAATTTTTATTTCTTATATGCTAAGTCTTTCTTAGGATGAAAAGAAATATAAGCCATTGTCCTTGGCTTTAAAAAGTTTGGAACACAGAGGAGGCTTCCAGGCTGCTGTAGCACCCCCTCCCCCAGAACACAGGAGGTGAGCCACTCCCAGCGCCCAGGAGGAGGCTTCCAGGCCACCATACCACCCCCCTCAGTGCACAGGAGGTGAGCTGCTTCCAGCAACCAGGACCTGGCCTCCATACCACCCCCTCCACCAGCACAAAGGAAGTGAGCTGCGTGGGTGCCAGGAACATCCCTACCCCTGCCCAAATGAGAAGACATGTAACCAAGTCTCAAAACCAGAATCTCAGATCACCTACAGCAACCCCAAAGGGAAATGAGATGGAACACTCTGATACTCAACCACCCGGACTCCCTGAACTGGCAACAATAGAGGATCTGGAAAAAATAAAATCAGAAATAATTTCTCAGATAATAGCAGACATTGTGCCCATAGTGCAAGAAATGATTAATAAATCTAGAGCAGACACAGATAAAAAAATAGAGGAACTGAGAAATGTGATGAAATCCCAACATAGAAAACAAATGGAATCCATAAAATAGATACAAACAGATTTCCAGGAGATTAAAAACTCCATTGAAAGTCTATTCAGCAGAATGAGCCAATGTGAGGACAGAATTTCAGATATAGAAGATAAGATT
>NW_004624809.1:3037875-3069520 GCF_000247695.1 Heterocephalus glaber
AGGGGAAGTGGGAGGGGTAGGAGAAAGGAAAAAGGGGAAAAGAAAAAATATGAGAAAAGGAAAAAATGGAAACAAAGTCATTGTAAATAGGGAAGGCTGGAGGGGGTGAAGGGAGGGCAAGGGAAGGGGGGGGAAAAATAAATGTTAACAGTGTGAACAAGACCACAAAGTAAAAGCCATTTGAGGAAGAGTTTCGATAAATTGGATTTTTAGGGAGATGAGGAAATTATAGATTAAACTTGGAAAAGAATTTGGGATCAGAGTGTGGAATAGTGAATGCCATGTTTAGGAGTGAGGACTTACCTTTTACCTAATGAGGATAGGCCAGGGAAGGTTTTAATGCAAGAAAACTCTCTATCCAAGTTGACATTTAGTAAAGTTAGTTTGTCAGCTATACACCATTTGAAAAGGAAGACAAAGAGATGGAGCAATGTGAGGATGCACAAATGGCTAATAAGAGGGCCAGGGACTTAGGTCAGTGGTGCCACACCTGCCTCACTAGTACAAGGTCCTGAGATCAATCCCTGATACCAAAAAAATAAAAATAAAAGCTAATAAGGCAGTTGGAGTGTGAGTACAAGAGAGGACATAGTAGTTTTTCTGTTTAGCATCCCTTTTGTGATTCAGTGGTTCAGAGGGAGGTGGTACCATTCTTCCTCCATAGCTATGGGTTTGGTCCATGACCTAAGTCTGCACAGCTAACAGAATACATGCCTCTGGTCATAATTATTGTTTTCGGGATGGATCTAAATTGATCCAAGTAGGGTTATCTCTAAGACTCTTTCTACTAGAGCTATCTAGAGATGCATCCTCTTCTTCAGGCATTCTAAGTTGTTGGCCATCCTTCCCGAAACATCTTGTGTAACCAGCCTCCAGGACGATTCCCAGTGTTCCCTTTTGGTAGTCGTGCCCTTGTTTTCTCCTCTTCCGTATTGTATCAGGGTTGTCTGTGGGATGAATGAGAAACAGCAAATGTCATGGCATGTGATAAGTAAAACTGGGCAGGGAGAGATGATACAGATTCCAAAATGGAATTAACACGACTTTACAATTGATTGGATTTTTAGATGTAAGGGAACACTAATTTTTTGAGTTTGACAAAATAGTTTTATCATCAACAGATAATAACTGGGAAAAAAATGTCTTTATTGTTGGGAGACATGGATAGAAGATAAAGAATTTACTTTCAGGTTGATCTAGGTAGCAATATTAGAAACAACAGTGAGTTGTCTGTCACTGTGTGAGTCCTTATTGAGACTATTAGAGACTGGACTTCTTGTAATATAATACATACAGTCCCTTCCCACAAAGAGACTTGATTATTCCATTCCCCGCCCCCTCTTCCTCCTTCTCCCTCTCCCACACACTTGAAAGAAGCGATAGAAAAGCAAATGAATGCAAAACCTCAGTCTCCTCCACGATAGAGCTCTTAACGTTCTTCTTTCTGTTTCTCACTTGTTGCTTCACACAAGTTATAATCTCTGTTGGCACATACCCGGCTTCATGGACAGGCTGGAGCCAGGACTAAGCGGCTTGTGGTTACACTCATTTTTCAACTTTTGCAAACTATTTCCATGTACTTGGTTTTAGGCTGTGAGATGCTGGCCAACTCACAAAATGTTCAGAAAAACAAAGTGCTTTGGCAAACTGAGAAACCCATGTGTGTATCTTCTTTCCACTAGAAATGATTTCATATCCTGTAAATATCTTTTGTTATATTGTCCAATACATCTTAGTCCCCACTTTAAATTTTCTTTCCTTTTGGAAAAAATTTGCACCTATTTCATGTTTGGGAAGAAAGATTTCTTTGGCACATTCATGAAGCAAAAAATTACTCCAAGAAAATAAAACAGAAATGTAAAATAAAGAGATTTTATAATTGACCCAGTTGCTAAGATTCCTTTAGCTCATAAACTGAAAAGGGAAATCTTAAATATTTTATATTCAGCATCAATGAAATGCTTGAGTGGTGGTGAAAAATATCTTTGGAGCAAGAACACAGCCTTAGTGGTAGAGTAGTTGACTAGCAGGCATGAGATTTGGGTTTGATCCTCAGCACTGAAAAAAAAAAGTTACAGATATTTTAATGTTATAATTATTCAGGCCGCGTTTTTTTGATGCTTTTCCATCAAGTTGTTGTAAACTGTGAACACTTATGAGGTATTAATGGGCTTGATAAAGCTAACTAAAATCCTTTTATATTAAGTGTTTTATTTATAAGCAGCCAAGTATTGATATTCAATAGGGTTCCTGTAACATAGCAAATAAGGAAGTGGGACAGTGTAAAGAAAACAGATCCATCAGATTCTTTCCTCGTTCTCCTGCCTTCCTTGCCCCTCTCCTTGAATCCATGCAGTACTTTTTTCTTTCAGGTCTGGAAAAATCTCTTCTTGCATTATTTGTTGGTGCCTGTCCTACATATGTACCATTTATTCAAACTGCATCCAGTTAAACATTTTAATGAAAAATAAAGTCTTATTTGATGAAACAGAAGCATCAATAATTTTGTGATATGCACCCCCCCATCACACCACAGCATTTTCGTCATTGGAAATATACTTAAAATACAGTTTTCTTGGATTGTCAAAAACATCAAAGTGGCACAATAATCACTCATCAATTGTTTGATGAAGGCAGAGGAATTTCCAGTCAGCCATTTCTAACCACACTACACCTGGCTGGAGGGGCTACTTGACTTTTTAATTCTGTTTGCATACATAACTGCAAACCAAGACAGTACCCTAGGTCACCTGCCTTCATAAGGATGCTTTTTTACCCCTCTCACTCTAGCCTTTCCCCTCAGTTCACTGATAGGCTCTGACAGGGAACAGCTTATCTTTCAGGCAAAGGCAGAATGCCAAATGGGAGGCAAATTTTTGGCTGTAATCTGGATTTTCTTAAAGCAATGTGCATTCTTTTTCCTTAGTTCCCTTAGAAGTGAGAAATGAATCTCACTGGCTTTAATGGAACAAATTTAGCTCAGGCTTCCTCTGACAAAAGTGTTTTTTCTATGGTTGCTTCAAGGAGAAGATTGTTGAGCATTCTTTGTGCAAGGTTTTTTGAAAATATTTTTCTTTTTCTTTTGGTATGATTTGTTCACTGCACCAGTACAATTTGGCTACAAAATTTCATGTTGTAGATTTGGTTGCCCAGTTTAAAGTTATATGTTCAATTATGAAAGTCAAGCATTTGGTTACCAAGGAGAAAAGAGAATTCTATCTTAGAATTGTTTAGCTATGTAAGATGGTTGCATTTCCAATTTATACTTTCCTTCCAGAAACCTATCTGGAAGGCCATTCCTTCTCTATTAGTGATACCATACACATGTAATAAAAACTTAAAATACTTTTGGTCTTAGTGAAGACTTTCATCTTAGGGTCTTGTTACTCGGAAAGAACAAAAAATATTGCTTTTGTCAAAAGACTATTGTAAGGAAGAAAATATGGTCTGTAATTGATTAATAAAGAGCAAGGCACTGGCCTAAATAAAAATAATCGGCTTTGAAAATTCAGAGTTGATTTGGATTGTGTATAAACTAACAATATGTTAATTGTCTAGCCTACATAATATAGATTTACGAATCTCTAGTAAGTATGGGAGATTTAGGTATTAATAGGCTATTTTGTATTTGAACTTCAAAATTTTAAAGCAATACTCTACATTGTTACATTTCATTTTTTCAGTATATTATAAACAAAAATTTAAAAGGAATAAATAGCAGTTTCTAATTTGAAAGCGTGTCTCACTATCTGGACTAGCCCATGGAGTTTTAATAATTACCCTGGGGTTGCTTTTTTAAAATATATATATATTTATTGGTACATTTTAGGTATAAAATACATTTACATTTATCATTGGGTGCTTGTACCTGTACCCTGGGGTTGTTTTTGAAGAGAAACTTGCTAGAGTTACTGCTTAAATTTCATGCACAAGGTCCAGGGACCTAGAGTCTGAAGTGATGCCAAGGGCAGTGGCAGGAAGTCCATGGTGGTGACTAAAGGGAATGTCAGACTGCTTGTGGCCTTCTGAGCCATAGGAAGAATTTTGTCCCAGAGTATTTATTAGCAGTCATCGAACAATGCCTGAACATGGGTTTTCATCTGGCTGGTTTCCCAGCACTATTACACACCCCATCTGCTGCGTGACCTGAAGCAGTTTCAGAATTTACTGCCTCTGTGTGGTGAGCCCATGAAGCTAGGACTGAGAATTTCAGCCGAAGATGGCAGGTTTTCCCTGTTCTGAGTCTCTAGACTTGCTCCTAACTCTGCCAATGGTACAAATGCACAGGCTTCATAAGAAGACAACCAAACACAAACGTGCAGAAAGATCAGTGATGAGATCTCAGCATGGCACTGCGACAGGCCACCAAAGCAAGCTAGTGACTCTGGAAAATCTTCTCTCCCAGGCTTCAGTGTCTGTCATCTATAAAAAGAGACTTCATCAGGGATTTATAATTTGAAATGCTGCTACTTGAAATTTGCAGAAATTATTTTGGGTAATAGATGTGTAGACACTAGAGTTTCTTTTATGAACTTTGCCTCTTATCAGAGTTGGATGGTAGGCTGATTTTAGATGAATAGCTGGTTATTGCCAACAGTCACTTGGAGTTTTCCTAAAACAGATCCTATATCTTTCATTATTTTTCTGAAGCCTAGGAAAGAGCCAGGGGCAGCCAGTTAAAAGGTTTTCTAAGGAGTGAACATGTTTAGCTTGTTGTCTAGGGAATGCCAGTACCACCCCAGCTTTTATACTCCACAGCCCACATTTTTGTTAATATAGGTTTAATTCCCTGGCACTAAGCTGTAAATCTCCACCATGGCAAGCTGCTTCTTTTCTCTGCAAAGCCTAAGGCGAGCTCCTCTCCACTGCTTGGCAGGTGTGCTTGGATCTGGTGGAGTTGCTCAGCAGAGAGTGTCCAAGTGTCTAGGTTCCACTCTTAGTGATAAAGGGAGCAGCAGTGCAGAGGGTTGATGTACTGGCTTCCTAGGGTTGCCCTAACAAACTTCCAATAACTTGGTGGCAAATAGAAGCTTATTCTTTCGTAATTCTGGAGGATAAATCCTAAACAAAGGTGTTAGTGAGGCCAGACAACCTTTGAGACTTCTAGGGGAAGATCTTTATTCTTTTCCAGTTTGTGGTAGCCCTAGGTGTTTTCTGGCTTGTGGTAGCAGAACTCCAGACTGCCTCTACGTCCCTTAGCTCCCTTTCCTCTATGTGTGTGTGTCTCTGTGTCTTCACATGAGGTTCTCTCTCTGTGTGTCTCTCTCTTCTTTTGTCAAGGTGACAACCATATTGGATTGTGGGACCACCATATGCCATTATAACTTCATATTTAAAAGTTATATTTACAATGACCTATTTCCAAACATGGTCATGTTCTGAGCCATCAGGGCATAGGACTTTAGCATACTGTGTTTTTTTCAAGGTGGGGGGCACATAATTTAATCCATAACAAAGGAAGATGCCTTGTCTTTTGGCTAAAGATAAACTTCCCTTCCTTACTTTGTACCTTGGCCTGCTTCTTCAGGCCCAGAAGTTATTCTGTGAGTCTTAATTTCAGAACTCCTACTTAAGAGATTTGCACATGACATTTTATCCTGGTGGTAGATGCTTCAGTCAGACTGCTTTTTATTTTGTTCCTCTGATGTCTCTGTGTAAGAGTGCTTCTCAGTCTCCAAAACCAGGAGCTTTTCCCAAAGCCTTTTAATTTTGTTTATAGATGAGGTCCGTAGTTATTGCCTTTGGGTAAAAGCATCGTAGGACAGCTCTTCCAACTCTGGTCCTTTAATAACTTATCCAGTGATTTCCCCAGGGCTCATCTGATTTGGTTAGCTTGAAGCACTTAACCCATCTGGGGTTTTCCTGGGAATTCTTGCTTCCTTTTGCAGTGGCTTCTATTTGGACTTGTGGGAGAGTTCCTTTGTTGACCTGATCCCATCTTGTTTCCCCTTCCTCCAAATGCTTTTTATGAGCCAGAGATTCCTCAGTGTTTCTGGTCCATTGATGCTTTCATTTCCTGTTTTTCAATCTGTTATAGAGCCTTCTTTAACTATAGCTTGAAAAAATTTCCATGGTATTTGAGTAGAAAAGGAGATCGATGTGTGTATGTTTACTTTGCCACAATTACATGTTGTAAGGTATTGAATTAAACTAGGGTTCATCAAATTTCTGCAAAAGACCAGATAGTAAATATCATAGACTGTGGATGACACGGTTGGTGTTGCAGCCACTTAACACTGCTGTTGTAGTGAGAAGCAGCCATATATCCTATGTGAACAAGTGCAAGTGGCTGTGGTCCAATAAAATTTACTTACAAAACCAGGCAGTGGATCGTGTGCGGCCATCCCAGAAACTGGTGGTTCTCAAACTTATTATGTACCAGAATCACTGGAAGGGCTTCGTAAAACAGAGATTGCCCTCTTTCTCTTCAGTTTCTGAGTCAGTAGTCTGGGAGGGTTCCGGAATTGACATCTCTAACAAAGTACTAGTGACAGTTCTGGTCTTTGAACAGCACTTTGTGAATCACTTATCAACATCGTTTTGTTTCTTAAACACAACTGTATTAATCATTAATTGATTATAACAACATGTTCCTTATTCACTCATTCATCCAAAAATATTTAACAAGTATATATAGTCAACTTATACGAACCTCTACTGTATGCCAGGTTCTATGCTAGGTCCTAAGAATACCCTCATGATTAAGGCAAAATCTCTGTTGTTTTGAGTGGGGAAACCAGACAACCAGACAAGCACAAGCACACTTGTAAAAGATATAATATTGGAGAGTAATCAAAATTATGAAAGTAAAGCCATAGAGAAGACTAGGGAGTGGTATAGGAAGAGAACTATTTCAGACAGGATAATCAGGTGAGGTCACTAAAGAGATGGCATCTCAACACAGAAGTTAGTGATGTTGAAGAGGTAAGTATGTGAACATGGAGGCATAGATGGAACATTCCAGCCAGAGGTGATAGCACATGTGAATACCCCACTGTGAGAACCAGCTTGTGCTTGAGAAAAAAGCAAGACCATTGTAATGGGAATGGCTCTTGTATGGTAAAGTGTGCAGGAGATGAATTGAGAAAAGTGGGCAGGATCCAAGTGTTTTGGTATTTTTAGGCCATGGTAAGGAGTTTGAGTTTTATGAAAAATTTTATGGGAAGACATTGGAGACCTTTGTGCAGAGGAATGCTATGGTAGCATTTATATGTTTGAAGAATCATCTAGTTTCTGGGTGAAGTGGGGATGGTCAAATGGGGTAGAACAAGAACGGGAATGAGCAGGCCAGTTGGGAAGTTTACTGTCAGTGTTCTATGAAAGGGATTCCAGTGGTCTAGATCAAGATGAGTTCAGAGATGAGAGCTGAAAGCTGAACATAGTCCGATAGTCAATGCAATAAGATTTCTTGATATATCAACTGTGGTATAAGATCAAGAGCAGTATAAAAGATAACTTCTGTGAATCCAAAATTAGGGATCTGAAAAAACAATTTGGATTTTACCTTTAAGGTTTTATATTTGAGATATTTTTTAGATATTCAAGAGAAACTGTTAAGAGGGCAGTTAGGAGCTCAGGTGAAAGGTTAGGGAATAGATTTGGGACTCACTAATGCATTTTTGATGCTTTATGTTTAAGGCCATGGGACTCAAGGAGCTTGCCTATATGGTGGGTGTAGATAGAGAAGAAGAGAAAGACTTCTTGATCATATTGAGATGATCAAAGCAGGAAGAGGAGCACCAAAGGAAAGGGAAGAGTATGGTTTCTCAGAAGTCATATAAACAAAATGTTTCAAGAAAGAAAGAGTCCTCAATGCAGTCCCTATCAAAGTGTTAATGACATTATTCACAGAACTTGAAAAAACCCTGAAATTCATATGGAAACACAAAAGACAGAATATCCAAAGCAATCCCGAGCCAAAAAAGCAATGTTGGAGGTATCAAAATACCCAATATAAAAATATATTACAGAATTATAGAAACACAAACAGCATGGTGTTGGAATAAAAACAACATATAGACTAATGTATTACCATACAGGACCCAAAAATAGACTCACACAGCTACAGCTATAATCAACAAAGGCACCAAAAACATATGCTGGAGGAAAGATAGCATCTTTAACAAACAGTGCTGGAAATACATCTCTCTACAGGAGTTTGAAACTTGATCCCTATCTCTCACCCTGTACAAAAATCAATTCAAAAATGGATGAAAAATGTAGGTATAAGACCTGAAACTTTGAAATGGGGAAACATTTTAATATATAGGTGCAGGCAATGACTTTCTGAATAGGACTCTGATAGCTCAGGAAATAATAAGAATCAACAAATTGGGTTTCATTAAATTACAAAGTTTCTGCACAGCAAACAATTAATAGAGTGAAGAGACCGCTCAAAGAATTCAAGAAAATCTTTACTAACTACTCTTCTCACTGAAGATTAATATCTAGGATGTATTAAAGTATAAAAAGTTAACACCAAAACATAAGTACTTCAATTGCTAAATGGGCAAATGAGCTAAACAGATACTTCTCAAAAGAGGAAGTATAAATGGCCAGTAGGTACATGAAAAAATAATCAGTATCTTCAGTCATCTGGGAAATGCAAATCAACACTACACTGAGATTCCATCTTACCCCAGTCAGAATGGCTATCATCAGAAATACAGGAAAAAAAAATGTTGGCAAGATGCTGGAAAAAGGAAACTTTCTACACCATTGGTGGGAATGTGAAATAATATAGCCACTAGGGGAATCAGCATAGGGCTTCCTCAAAAAAACACCACATGATACTACCATATGAGTCAGCTGTAGCATACTTTAGGTTATGCCCAAGGGAATTAAACTACATGAGATACCTGCATAGTCACATGTATTGCAGCACTATTCACAATAGCAAAATCCTAGAATCAGGCTAAGGTGCCTGTCAAAGGATGATTTGATATGATTTTATATACAGTGCAATATAATTCAGCCATATAAAGGAATAAAAATCATGTCATTTGCAGGAAAATGGATGGAACTCAAAATCATCATATTAAACAAAATAAGCCAGACTCAGCAAATCAGGTATTATATGCTTCTGTAATATGTGAAGTTCAGGGGAAAAACAAAAACAGATGACATGAAAATAAAAGGGAGAGGGAAAAAAGGGGATTTGGGGAGGAGCCAGGAGAGGATAAGGGAGGCAATGGGAGATTGAACATGGTCAGAGTGTATCTGCATTATGAAAATGTCACAATGAAACCCACCATTCTGTGTAATTAATATGCACTTGTAAAAAGTTAAAATAAAAATTCTGATATTGTACCACTCAAGGCATAACCGAGACCATTTTTTCTGTTATATATTTTAATGCCTTCATATTCTTATAAAGCATGAATGACTAAAGTCATAACATTTTCCTTTGATCCTAAATTGTTTGATACCTATATTATGGTACCATGATGTTAAAATACTTGTTTTGTTCTGCCATGGTCTAGTGAATTAATTTCATCTTATTCTTTTTTTTTTTTTTTTTTCCTCTACCGGGGATAGAACTCAGGACTTTGTGCTTGCAAGGTAGGCGGCAGAACCACTGAGCTAAAACTGAGAGAGCCCTAAAACTTTCTTGTGTTACTGAGGGAGCAAGTAAGATGAGCACTGAGATCCATCACTTGGTGGTCTGGACAAGAAAGTTGTAGTACAAGAAAGATAAAGCTCTTCAGAGTAGAAGAGAATTTTTTTCCTTTCATCAAAAACAAAAGGATAGTCTACAAATTCTAACCTAAACATCTAAAAATGTACTCTGCAGTAGTGAAGATGAAATACATTTTCAGACTGAAAACTTTTTCCTTAGCATGCATGAATTATGTATCATAAAAGAATACTAACACTGTTTAAATTTTTTTCTCCATCTAATGGGAAAAAGAAAAGAGATGGAAGCTTGGGGATGTAATACAGGAAGGAAGTGTAGGCAAAAATGTAGATGTGTATAAATCAAGTCAGGTTCATCTTTAGCAAGTGTAGAATAGATTAATCTCTATTCTCTTCTTTCCTGTGTGAAAGGCATAGTTTCTCCTCTTAAAGCTACACTTCCCAGCGCAGTGTGTATTAGCTAAAACTTGGAAATAGCCCAGTTGCCCATCAACTAGTGACTGGATAAAATGTGTTTTTTTTTTTATGAATTGGAGTACTACTCAGCCATAAAAAATGAGAACTAGAGACATTTATAGCTAAATAGATGCACATTGAGGCCATACTCTTAAGTGAAATAAACAGGACACACTTGTGTAAATACCAAGTGGGTTCTCTGGTGTGAGAAACTGAAAGTGTAAATAAGGATCAAAATGTATAATAGATACTGTGAAATAGGAAGAAAAGGTCCAAAGGGGAAGGGGGAGAGGGAGGGGCAGGGGAAAGGAAAGAAGGGAAAGGAAAAAAAAATGAGAAAAGGAAAAAACAGAAACAAAGTCTTTACAAATAGGAAGGGGTGGAGGGGTAGGGCAGGGGAATGGGGAAAAAATAAGAACCAAGATATATCACGTAAAGGTACAAATTCCCAATAATGAATGTCATCATATTGTATACCTAAAATGTACTAAGAAACTTAATGAAAAAAAAAAGCTACACTTCCCAGGCCAAAGGATACCTTCACCTCTCTTCCTCTCTCTATTCTCTTTCATATATATAATAAGGTCACTGGGCTGGTTTTGCTGAATAGCTTCTCTCAGCAAACCTTGACTCCAGAGGGGGATATTCTCTGAAATCTGAATGAGAACTATGTAGCATTTTGGTTCTCAGCTGTTATCCTAGTTGCCAAATTTGGGGAATATGCAGCTCACATTGTTATAAAAGTCTGTGCACAGGAGAGAAGACATAATAAAAAGAAAGCAATGGTCCTGATTGTGCTTGCCCAATTCAACTTTGGCCTCTATTACATGCTGGGGTTTTGTTAGAAATTTTTCTTAAAATGTTTCTATTAAACAAGTGAAAATAAACCCACCCCTCAAGATTTTGCATTTTATTCCACTGTGTAAATCAATTAATATTTACCTTTCATAATAGTAGAATTTTGCTTTACAAGCTGAGGGTAGGAGTACTCTGAAAAGGGAGCTCAAAGAGAACATCAGAAAATGGAAAGATATCTTCTCTTCCTGGATATCAGAACCAATATAGTCAAAATTGCTATACTTCCAAAGCTGTTATACAGATTTTATGTAATCTCAATCAAAATGCCAGTAGCATTCCTCTCAAAACTAGAGAAAGCAAACCTAAAATTCATATGGAACCATAAGAGACCTAGGATAGTAAAAGCAATTCTAGGCAACAAGGGTAAGACAGGGGCATCAAAATTTTGGACTTCAAGTTATACTACAAAGCTATAGTGATAAAAACAGCATGGTATAGGGAAAAAATAGACTCATGGATCAATGGAACAGAACAGAGGATACAGAAACAACTCCAGGTACATTCATCTACCTGGTCTTTGACAAAGGGGCCAAATACTTTTGCTGGTGGAAAGATAGCCTCTTTAACAAATGGTGCTGGAAAACTGGCTTTCTGCATGCTGAAGACTAAAACTAGACCCATATCTCTCACCATGCACTAAATCTGCACTCAATCTGCTGGAAGACAAAGTAGGTAAAACCCTTGAAACATAGGTATAGGCAAAGACTTTCTGAATGGAACCTGGGTTGCACAAGAAATAATACCAAAGATGAACAAATGGAATCACATGAAATTAAAAACTTCTTGGGCCGGGGATTTAGCTTAGTGGTTCTGCTGCTTGCCTCACAAACACAAGGTCCTGAGTTTGATCTCCGGTATCCAAAACAAAACAAAACACAAAAAAAGGATATAAAAATCTTCTGCATAGGAAAGGAAACTGTCAATAGAGTGCTAAGACAACCTATAGAATTAGAAAAAATTTTTCCAGCTAGTCCTCAAAGGATCAATATCTAAAATAAAGAATGCAAAAAAATAATTAGACCTCTGAATTTAAAGACTCAATCAAAAAATGGGCATCTGAAATGAATAGACACTTCTCAAAAGAAGAAATACAAAGAGGCAATAAGTACACGAAAAACTGTTCAACATCACTGGCCATTTGAGAAGTGCAAATTAAAAAACACTGAGATTCCATCTCACTCCAGAAAAAATGGCTACCACCAAGAAATCAACCAATAGCAAATGTCAGCTAGGCTGTGGGGAAAAAGAAACTCTTATTCATTGTTGGTGGGAGTGTAAACTCTCACAGAACCACTATGGAAATCAGTACGGAGATTCCTCAAAAAAACTAAAGCTAGAAATTCCATTAGTTCCAGCTATTCCCTTTCTAGGTTTCTTCCAGAAAGAGTTAAAGACATCATATCATAGTGATGTATGCATACCAATGTTTCTAGCAGGGCAATTCATAATAGCTAAGTCTTGGAAGCAGCTTATATGTCCATCAATAGATAAACGGATAAAGAAAATGGTATTTATACACAGTGGAGTACTATTCTGCCATAAAGGATAAACGTGAGTCATTCCTAGGAAAATGGATGCACCTGGAGACTATAATGTTAAATGAAGTAAATCAGACACATAGGTTTGAATATCACATGGTTTCTCTTATATGAAAAGCTCAATATATAAATACCTGTAAAGTGCAAAATAAAAGACAGACAATAGGAAAAAGAGAGATAAAAAATGTTATTGTAATCCAGCATGGACATGTATCTAAAAGTATACCTTGATTTAGTACAATTGTCATATGTGTGTTTTTTAAAAAATGATTTTGGGCCTGTTAGTCTGGCTGTTATAATAGTTAACTTAATAAGGACTTATAAAATAAATATATAAATGAATCTGATTATGGCAAAAAAAACTTAAAATGGGGGGGAAGGGTAAAAAAAGAATTGGGATGTGCTGTGTACATCCATCAATTCCCACAATGAATGTAATCATGATATACTGCCAGCATGTACTAGTAAAAATAAAAATTAAAAAAGACGAAGGTGTGTTTGAAACCATTTCCCAAAGTCATGTACTTGGCATGTGTCAATTACTGTGTCATGGTCATCAGTGACCCTATATTTCGCTTCTGAGCTCTCTGAATCTCAGAAGATCTTGTTCAGTCCCTCCTTAATCCAGCTGAGTGCAGTCTTGATTCTAAGATCAACAGGTTCCTCCCCCTTACAACTTTAATATCTGGGCTCCTTTCTTCTTGGTGTTGTTCAGGACTACAAAAATTTTGCTGAGGGAAGCCTTATTTCAGTGGGGTCATGCCTTCAGGGAAGAGATTAGAGCATTCACGTAACCTCATCATTCTCTTCCAGTTCAGTGATTTTTAAACTGCTTTCTGGAAAGTTATTCTTGGCACAGTTAAGATGGGCAGCCACGAATAATTCTGGCAATGTGTCATGCCCGCCAGCAGTAACAGTGAGAACCCCTGAGGAGCTAAAGGAGGAGGATTAGCCAAGGGGAAGGTACTGGACCTCAGCTTCAGATCACGAGCAATGGTCACAAGCCAGTGATTTATTAATTACTCAAGCACGGGATTATTTTCAACAAATCAAAGGTGGAGTAACTTATTACCTTTTCCAAGGGCCTCTTGAAAACACCTGGAAAATCTGAAGAAAAAGGACTTCTAATGAGCTAAGTAAAACAACATTAAATCCATACTGGAAAATTTCTAATTCCTTTCCTTTGAAGACAGGTTTTATAGAAAAGGAGCTATTACAGCTTATTCATTTTCCAGGAAGAAAATTCTAGAATTAGTGGCACTCATGAGAATTACAGAGTTTTATTATTAATTTTTATGTTTAGTTTTACAGAGTCCATGTTAAGAGGCCATCATGCTTCACAGGCTTCCTCAAAAATGTAGTCTATGGCCTGAAAATCACATTAGAATCATACATTTAAAAAATTATCTTAAAAACAGTATTAAATGTAACTTATTATTAAAATAGTCAATACGTGATTTTGGCAGTTATTTTTAAATGCAAAATTATTAGGTCCCCACTAAGGAATCGTTTAAAGAACTGAACTGCAGGTAGACTCCTTTTTGACAGCAAAGACGCTCCGCTTGGAGAAGGCGCTCAGGCTGCACTCAGTCGGTGATGACCCAGGCATTGCTCCCACTGAGCGGAGAACCTGTGACTGTCTTTCACGACTGTGTTAAAATTTATCTTTGCAAAGGAGCAGAAAAACACTTTCTTTTTCCCATCCCACTATATGCTTTTCACAGTTTTATTTGTATATCCAGAAACTAAAAACAAAGAAACAACAACAAAAAAAACCCCATTCCATCCCTTAGCAACTGAGCTTTTTATAAACATCATACAACGTATGGAATTCATACTATGGTTTTTTTCTTCTTTTGGTTGAAAAATTTGTTCCTTCTATAGAATCCTCTATCTTCCTTCATGCCATTGTTCTTTAGGCTGTCCAAACAAAAATAATCCCTAAATACCTTCTCCCTCACTGCTCACTAGCTCTCCTGTTTTATCCAATCCCCCTGTAATGATCTTCATTTGGGAATTTATTGTCTCTGTCCTGGGATATTGCCGTTGTCTCCTTCTCAAGTTTTCCAACTTGCCTTTATCCTTTGACTCTTACCATCAAAATCATCTCCTGGATAGTCTACAGATAGATATTTCTAAAATGCAACTGATAAGGTAAGCCCCTGTCTAAAGTTTTCAGTAGCTTCTCCACTCCCAAAGGAGTGGAGTTTCTTGTTATGCAATGACCTTGATAGTATATCTGGCCTTTTTACCTAATCTGGCATTTCTTTCACAAACTGTGTTCCAGCTACCAGTGTGAACTAGATTTTCTGACACATCACTTCATGCCTGTCCTCCCATTCTAACCGAAAGACTCCTACTTATGCTTTAACACCCAGCTCAAATCGTTTCTCTATTTTCTTGGACCAAGTCACACCTTCTGATCCTTATCCTACTGAGCAGAGCTAGTCATTCTATACTTAATAATACCAGTGAACTCAGAATCCACTGCTCTATTAAAATTTTTCATCCCTATGAGACTGGGAGTAGAGAATAGGTCATCTCTATTTTGTATGTCCTCTGTCTACCACTTACCTGGTATATAGGTGGTGCTTTTAGATATTGGTTGAGTAACAGGAAATCCGAGCTTACTTTTATTGTTTTCTTCTGCTTATAACAATATTGCACAATGATTGGAAAAAATTTAGAAGAACTGCAGAGTCAAAGAGTGAGTTTTTAACCAATCTGAGTACAAATCGAATTCAGATGTTTTGTACTTTCCTTTTAAGGCCCCTGTAGAATCTCTTTCTCCTTTCATTGAAGATTCCCAAAGGGGTATAGTTTGTGTTTCAGAATAGGCCTGGTGTTGCTTGTTATCATGGCTAATGGAAACAGAGCTTCAATAACCAAGCCAAAACTCAGCTGTTTTCCCTGAAAGTTTCATTGAGGATTCATTTCTGGTTGGAAATCTGCTTCCAAGTTGCGGATTCTATGATGTTATGATACCAGGACGTTTGGGACTTTTTTCCTCCTTCCCAGCACTACAGATGCCGGCATTTTGCTGTGCAAGTGAGAGCGCAGGCACTTGACTGCTGCGCTCGGAGCTGGTTGATGATGATATGTGGTCTCACAGAGCCTCTTGTTGAATCTGGTTAACAATTCCAGGCCCTAGGTTCCTTTTTCTCTTATGATAATTTCTCAAAAGCACTGTTGTCTGCTGTCTCCAATTGTGCAGCTCTCAACTCCTCTCTTCATTATTTGCAAACAGGTCTCTGTATGTCTAAACTGAGTTCACAGTTTAAACTTAGACCTGAGGACTCCTTCACCCCCGTCATGTAGTAATGAATATTCATCCTTTGTAACAGACAAGAAGATCAACTGGTCTCTACTCCACGCATATACTAATGTTAATTTCTAATTTATACCATTAGCTATTGCTCTTTTGTTTTTAATAATGATAAATGGTCTACCTGTATAAAAGATACGGCTTGTAATTACTTTTGCTAACTATGACAAATTTCCAAAGTACAGTGTTGGGTTAGCAAGTTCTGACAGTTGTATGATTTGTTCTTTTAGCAATTGGTTAATGGTATGCTTTTGTCATGTGTTAAAGTAACTTCAATTGACTTGTATATAACTCAGGTGGAAACTATTAAATTTACCTTTTTTTCCTAGCTGAGTTTTTTTTTTTTTGCCTGGATGTATATCTGTTGTTACTCTGTTGATTTGTTTGTGTAGACAATGTCTGTGTTTTTGAAACATGTATTCAATGAATTATTCTGGTTACATCAGAATAAAAATTCTTTAACAATCATATTGAATGTCTTAGTCACTTTCCTCATTGCTGAGACAAAATACTTGACACCCACAGCTTAAAGGGGCAGAGGCTTATTTTGGCTTATAGTTTTTAGAGGATTCAGTCCAGAGTTGTCTGTGTTCAAGGCAGGAAGGACACAGTGGAAGGGTCTGGCGAAGGAAAGCTGCTCACACCATGTCTGCCAGGAAGCAGAAAGAGAAGGGAGGAGCTGAGGAGTGAGACAGACCCTTTCATGCCCCCAAGTGATTCACCTGTTCTGACCAGACCCCACCTCCTAACAGCATGTTTAACTATGGATGCATTAGTAGCTTAACCTCCTGAGGGGTGTAATGCTCCCATGATTCAATCATCTAGAAGCTGCATATGAAGCTTTTGGGGCACAGTTCAGACCCAAACCATAACACTGTATCTCTCAAATATGTACAGTTATTATGTGTTAATCAAAAATTTAAAAATGTTTCATACAAAATTGCTAACTACCTTGATTTGATAATTATACATTGTATGCATGTATTATCACACTATATCCTGTAAATATGTACAATTAAACTACTACTAATTTAACAATACAATAAAATTTGAAGGAGACTAGACAACTAATAATCATGAACACAGAATATATGTGTGTTATAGATTTACATTTTTTTCATGGCCATGATGTCTGTGCAATAGACTGGTACTTCAAGGCCTTTTATTATTTTTAATGTCATCTGGTCTGACAAAATCAGATGTGATGGTTTTTGTTTTGTTTAGCTTTATCAAAAATAGAAAACGTGTTGAAGATTAGTAATTTCTTCTTGATTCGACTCAAGGAAATACACAAATTTCAAGCTCATCACACATAAATGAAGAGATATATTAAGATTCTCAAGTAGTCTTTTATTAACAAATACAAATTTGAAATGTTTGTGATAAATCAACACTGAACAAAGCAAAGATGTGCATAAACAGTAACTCTATAACTGAGAGGACATCTCAATTTTGTTAGTTTTGGTGACATCTTCCCAACCATGTCTAATCCTCAGTATCTTCGTCCTCAAACATGGTAGGAACAGTATAGTTTTCCATATCAGGACAATGATTGGAAGGAAAACAGCTATCATAAAAGTTGGAGGTGTATACCACACAAATTGCTTTGTATCTACCCATTTATTCCAGGCAAAAATCAATGCGTGTATTGTACCCAGTAGGAGTGAAACAATTCCGAGATTGCTCTGCAAAAGAAAAGCAATTCTGTCTTAGTGAGGATTGGTTCAATAAGAGTTTATTTTACCCTACCTCATCTGGATCTGTTCTGTTGCTTGGAAATCTTTTCATTCCTCTAGGATTCTTTCCCTAATGCAATTTTCAACAATGTCCATTCATACCTTTCCTCTCTTACCATTTTACTTTTGGGTAGTGTTCTTGTCTCCAAGCTAAGTTGAGATAATTCACAACCTTCCTTTTAGTCTCAGGTGATCAAGAGCCCCATTTTTCCTTTCTCTGTCATTCTGTTCATTTCTGAAATTTATTTTAGGGTGCTTTGTCTTTTGTGTATTTGCCTTAATTCTGCCTATCAACAGGCATCTAAAATCGGAAACTGTATGTTACTCATCACACAGTCCCTGCAAAATTAGCACAAGGATTTGCTGCATGAATTAGGTGCTCATTAAGTATTGGTAGGTTGACCAAAGGTCATTGCAAAGGTCAGTTTGACTTCAGTGATCTTTATCAATTGTGATGGCAAAGAACGTGATTCCTACTAATTTTGGTAAATGAATAAGGAAGTGAGTGAGCTTGGACTGTATTTTTAAAAAGTCAGACATTCTGATAAAATGGAAAAATACTGGAAATTATTTCAATGTTTGAACAAAACAGAGAACTAGTGATGTGAAGAAAATTTTCAACTTGTATTGTAATATTTTGGCATCATAGAGAAAAGCTGCTTACAAATAGTTACTCATGTAATTTTATACCACTGTGACAAAAGCTTTTCTAGATAACTTTTGGCTTCTATTCATTTTATAGGAAATAAGTATTGGCCTGCCAGAATCAATCTAACTCACAATTATTCCACTGTACTCTTAAGCCCCAATGAATACCATTAAACAGGCAAGTTTATATTTTCAGATGAGACTCTCCAAGGTAAATTGTAGTGTACCATTTGTTTAACTGTAAATGAAAAATTTCAGGGTTAATAACTAAAAAATACAGGTGATTGCCTGAAGATTAATTTCACCAAATGTGTATTGTATACTTACTCAGCCATCAAGTTGCGATGCTTGAATCCCTAATTAAATCTGAAAAGTGGTGCTCAGCATATGTGTGACAGGCAAAGCAATGTGAGGAGAAATGATTTCATGAAGAACACAGAACTCCAGTGGCGATCAGGCCAAACAAGAAAAATTAGAAAATACTTTGCTTGGAGAATGTGGTACCATCTTAAAGCCGCTCTTGAATATTTCAGATGGAGAGACATTTCTCAGCCTAAGCAGATGCCCTGGGAAAGTGTCTATTGGAAACATGTATGAACATGTACAAAGCATAGTGGGGAATCCTGGCTTTGTGGAAATTTCCAAAGATGTCCACCCATAAAAGTTAAGTCTACGTAATTTATAAAATTTTAGCAGTGTATAAAATGGAATTAAATTTAGTCCTTTGAATGTTGTCAAGCATGGGTACCCTTTGAATTCTAGTACACTATACCTTTTAAGTGTAATCTCCCACTAGGGGATAAATTCAGTAAATTTGAGATAGTTTTGAATTCCAAGAAGACTTAAAAACTTCAAATGAGTAAGCTATCTAAAATATAACCTGGAAAAAGCAGCTTTCAAAATTAGGTATTAAAGTACCTTTGGTCAATAAAACTCCTTATTTTAAGGAGAGACATTTTTTTCTGGTACAAAGCTGTGTAATTTAAATGGGATGACTAAATCTGAGGATAGGTAAAAGAATATTTTTATTTTGAGGGAACTAGTAAAAAATGGATATTCCTAAAGTATCACATTTATGGTTATTACACAGGCAACAAATTATCTAACAAGTTTCAATGTTAGAATATTTTTCTTTTAGTAATGCCTTTTAGTTATGTGTCTGCAAAATGATCCTATTTAGAAGCAATAGGGAAAAGAATAAGAATATTATTAATCAAAACAAGTGTGGAATCCTTACTATTGGAAACATTTGTTATTTTTTATGGGATAAAGTCAATGTACTTTATATTAAAAGCACAGACATATTTACCGCTCTGAGGGGCTAAAGCCATTTGTATGTATTATTTACCTGAATATAGTGAAATTCTCTCCATGTCAAAGAGTCGCTCACAGATGGAATCGATGTCACAGCCAAAAGAGCCAGTAATGCAAGTCCCACAATTCCCAGAGACACATAAATCTCCATTCTCCAAACATCATGCTCAATCCAAGCATCTTCTTTATTTTGTTGGACCTATCAGAAGATAAAATAGAAAACAACAAATGCAAACCACATGTGAATCCCCTCTATCATTCGTGAGTCTACCATGGAGGTCTTGATAACAAAGGAGAGTGGCACAAATTTGTGACTTTTTCTTTTCCTTTTTTGCATTCCTCTAAGAGAAATGAGAGAGGATCTATTACTCTTTTCCCTGGATAAAAAACTTACATAATTTTGTAATTATTACTTATGTAATAATTATCTGATGGTTTACTTGGACAGAATTGTAAAGTGCATGCAACATGTAAATAAGCAAAAGATAAGAAAAGTCAGTATTAAAAAGTAATTTCATGAGGCTGATAGAAGATGGAAATGGGCCCTGTACATGAACAAATTATATTTTTATGTTTTTAAAGTTGCATGTTTTTATGTTTATTTTTAGCTTAGAATACATTCCTCAGTGTGAAGCTGCACAACGAAGCCCCAGTAAAGTATAACAATTTTTTTTAAAAATGCTGATTACTTTCTCAACACAGGGTTTCAACAGGGGTTTGGAATATTGATATTACAACAAGAAAGGACTAATTTATTAAGTGACTTCAGCTTTTTAGTTCAATAATATCATCACCCTCATCATCCTACCTGTTGGAATGCCCAGTTTAACAACTTGTATCTGTAGGATCGTCTCATTGGATAAGATAGACTATAAATTGCATGCAGCACAGCAAAAAAGAAACTGAGAAGTCCAAACTGCTTTCTTGTTAACATCCACTTATCTAACCAAGGTGGAAATTTCTTATATTTGGTTCCATTATGAAGCTGTACAACTGCTGCTATCACACCTGGCAAATAAACCAGTGCCAAGAGGGTGATGGAAACCATTGGCAAGACTTTGTTGATGACCAGGATTGGAATTTTATAAAAATATTGTTGGCGAGAAGTTACTAAAGGGTGAATTATTTCCCTCAGGAGAGTGTACAGAAAAGTCAGGGATGACACAACCGCAGCTATTTTAATTGGCAAGCGCCAGTGTGGAAAGAGCTGCTGTTTGTGCTGAAGTTCCAAAGGACAGTCAAATTCGTTAGCATGGGTGGTTTGTGCCAAATGCAAAGGCACAGGTCTTTTCAGCATGCTGGTCTCTTCCATGTCCTTAGTCTACAAAGGAAAGAAAAAGAAACATCTTAAAACTGAATGAAACAATGGGATTTCTCGTAATCTAATTTCTTGTTGCTCAGTCATCTTGCTTCCCAGTGAATAAGGGCATTCAGAATCTTGCTTTTGGATACTGGTTAGCTGAAGAAAGACTAGTTTATGTAGCACTGACCAAAGGTGCACTTAGCTATTTTGGGCTTCTCCATTAATTTATTTTATTTGTTTTTAAGACAAAAGAAATAAATTCTGTAGATATCTCCATCAGAACTTAGGCCGTTTTGTCTATTTTGAAGATGTGAAATAATGGAATAAGGAACTAGGAATTCAAAATTGGAAAATAAAGTTTTAAACAGTCCACTAATCTTTGGTAAAAATAATAAATTTGCAAAATATGATAGTTGTGTTTGCTTTATCATATTTTTATTGGTTCATGGACAACTCTCTACAAAGCACTAAAGAGTGAATTCTTCACTAATTCAAATACAAAGGGTCAGGAATAATACTATCATTATTTGATAAAAGATATAATTTCCATCACGTGGTCTTGCATTTTGATTTCGTATTTCTAAAATATATATTTATATTTTTCTAAGTACTGGTAGACAAATATCTATCAGATGGTACAAAAGGCTACAAAACTAGCTAAACTCCACAGAGATAACCTATTTCCTGAGAAAGTTGTACTTCTTTGGCCAGTTCCATTTCTAGGAAGTCAACAATTTAAAAGAAGGGTGCATTGAATAATCTATCATTTTCCCACATGACTGATACATAGAAAACAAAAAAGCCTCAAAATTTACTTCTCATTCAGCATGCTATTCCTTATCTTTATAAGTCTATATGTGAAGCCAGAACGTTTTTATGCTTGAAATGATGGTAGTGATTATCATGTTCATCTCATTTTATGCAGAGTAATTTTAGTTCACACAGTTCTCTATAATCTTCAGGGTTTAAAAATGACCTCTCTTGCCATCTGAATTTTACTTGGGGTAATAAATCACCATTATAGCCAATGCTTTTTCTAATTGCTTCATCTAGAAAGGATACAGCTTCTGTCATTTTTCCATGTTAAAACAGACTAAGTATAATCAACTGAGATCAATTTTCTAGTTAAGAGTGAAGAATTATGGAACTGCAAGTCTCTTGGTTAAACTGAAAACTGAAAATGATTTTGTTTTATGCACACAATTTCTTTGCTTAGGTATGAGCTTATAATTTCTTAATTATTTTTTCTTTTAAAATAAATACAATAATTTTTGTTCAGTCTGCCTTTGAAGTAACTTAGAAAGGTAAGAGTTTGGCACCAAAACTTTCTGCTACTTTTACAGTTAAATAATATAGTTAGAAATATTTAATCTCACGGTGGACCACAAGTGGGACAAGGGATTCTTACCCCAAAATGAATGTAATTGGTTAAACAGGGAGTCATCCTTTGGTAAGCTGCCACAGTGCTATGAAAAAGAGGTCTGCTTATATGGACATTGCTGATTTGTTTCTTTTTAAACTTAGAACCATAGACCATTAGGAAGAATTTGAAGGGCCCTGGAGATGATCTGGTGCAATTCTTCTACTTTGTAGGAAAACGCAGGCTTTTCAGTGATTTATTCAAGTTTATTCAGCTAAGCCTTTGACAAACAAAGTAATATTTCTCTCATATATACCACACTGCCTTTTAGTATGGTATCAGTGAGAGGAATTTGAAGGCAGATATCAGCAGACAGGGAGAAAATTTCTCTTACACTAGGAGAGACAGAATAGCATTTGAATTATGTTTATAGATTTTTAGTTATTAAGAATGTTTTATTTTACCAAATACTCATCATCTTCTAGGCTTTTAGCCTTCATTTGCCAAAATTCTTCTTGGTTTGGGATATCTTTTCTGTTTTCCATTAATTCTATAAAATAGTATGGTGTCAGCTACCTAGAAAAATAAAAACAATCACTTCTTTAAGTATATTCTATTTATAATGGTAGTGTAGTAGTTCATGGGACAATATGATTTATTCACTTAAATACTAGAGAGAGAGAGATAAAGTACAACTAAATTCAGATAGTGACTAGTTTACACATTTAAAGTGTCTCAAACCAACATAACTCATGAAGGTAGTAATTGCTTTTCTTTGCCCAACTAAGTGGGTACTATTTGTCTGTAAGAAATATAAAAGGGCCACACTTATCTTTCACTCCAGGAAGATTTAACCCCAGGTTCTCATTTAGAGAAAAGCCAACTCCTCTCAAAGGCAAAGAGAATTAGAAATGCATCTTTTGAGAGGAACAATGGTATCAAAGGGGGTTAGAAATAGCTGACATGAAATTACACTTCAGGAAGTTATATATTTAATAGACATTGGGGGTTAACTGGAATCTGAAACAATCACGAATTTATTTTCTGGGGAAGTGTTTCTGTTTCAGACAAAGAACAGAATAGACACTTGGTAAGGTGAACCCTGACAGTGGCCCAGAGGACTAAAATGTTGCATTTTCAGAGCCCATTTCCCATCAGAGGAATGGGTGAGGTTTTGGTGGTAAGTACATGTCCAGTGAGGTGTTGGGTTGTTCTCAGTCATTGACATGCCTGGTCTTCTAGTATTTATTTACCAAAGGAATCTTTTTCTGAATGACTTTCACAGGTCCCAATCCAGCTTGGTGTAACATTATTTTAGGAACAAGAAACCTAAGATGTCATAATATTATTCACTGTATTTATTAGTCCTAAATTCATTTCTAGAGGACTGTTCTGCAGTATGCACTTTGTGAAATTCAATGAGAAAAACAGATTGGATTGATGCAAAACATTCCAAGTGTTTTGTATATTAGATAAGTGGCAGTATCTTATTTAGTAGAAAGTTGTTTCTAGGGATAATTTAAAACATTTAAAACATTCTCCAAGTTTTAAAGGTCAGATTTTCACAAAGAATAAAGAGGAGTCACTGTACAAAAGGCCAACATTTTCTTTGTTAAGGTGCTCTTCATTTTATATTACCTACATGGAAATCTAGCACATTCATGATGATGACTTCAGGCTGAAAATCCTCAATCTATAAACCCAAAATCTGAAATGCTCTGAAAATCTGAAACTCTTTGAGCACTGATATGATGCAACAGGAAGAAAATTTCAGGCCTGATGTCATGTGATGGATCACAGTCAAATCATAGGTGCACTAAATTATATTCAGATCATGTGCACATGAAACCTGAACAGATTTTAAAATTTAGACTGGGGTTCCTGCCTAAGATAACTCATTGTGTAGGTGAAAATATTCCAAAAATTTTTAAAAAAACAACCTATACCCAAACAATTTTAATTCTAAGCATTTTGTTTAGGTTTGTTCATATTCTTTCCCCACTTTTTTTCCTGATTTTATTAGGAGAAATAACCCTCTTTCATTCAGTATAGTTCCAGGAAGTTACCAATTAGAGTAAACTCTAGCCAGCTAGAGTTTCTTTCCTATTTCCAAGATCCCCGTGATTTGCTTTGGGATGACATACAACCCTTGCCGATCAATGACAGTCTTTCTCCGATATTTGTATCTAGAAATGGAATAGAAAGAGAAAATGCCTTTACCTTTTAGTTGGAATAGTATGAAAAGTATTGTGGTTTTTCAAGGCCAACACAGAGAAGCCAAACGAGAAACAGAGAGAAAGACACAGAAGAATACTAGTGGTATACTTTGAATATCTGTTAGCAGATCCTGAATTTCTCAATTACATAGTCAATACATATTTTTTTGTGTGAATTAATTTGAATCAGGTTTTGGAAGAATTCTGGGCAGAGCATATGCCAATTATCAAGTATTTGTAGATCTAATCCTATGCAGACACTAAAGAGGAAAAAGAGAACTGAGACTTCAGGGCAGCTGTAGAGGAGCTTCCATTCTACCCTCAGGAAACATTATTCTATGTCATTTTCTGATCTCACTAACGTTATAAATAGAATAATTTGGGGGGTACAGGATAGAACATCATCTATTCTAATCAAACACTGGGAATAATGTACTATACTTAGAGGATGTTTTATTTCTGTGAATTTCAGTACGGCAAAGAAATTAACATATAAATCTATATTCAATATTAATTCATCTAGTATATAATGAACAATGATGTCAAATGGAGGGGATACAAAGTTAAATGAGATAGAGCATTTGCCCCCCAAAACCTTGAAGACTAGAAGGCAAACATTGCGGGAAGTGGCTACATGGTAAGGTGCATCTGAAAGGAAGACAAAGTTTCATAGACAGACATGAGAAAGGAAGCAGAGCACAGGGTGAGAGCTCTCTTCTGTACTCATCCTGGGGCATCCAGAAGTTGGCAGTGTTTGCAGTCTGAGGGGGACTGTGGCCCTGGAGCGGTTTCCAGACCCTGGCTAATGAGACACACAGCCTGTCTGTGGTAAGGAGACCCACCCTGGTGAGCAGGACTGAGCACCGGACTGTGGTAGTGAGAAAGACTGTTGTCTATGTGGCCCCGATCAACTTTGTGCCCAGAAACCATGAAAATAAAATAGCAATCAGATAAAATATTTTGGTTTCCACCAGATAGCGACCAGAACATGTAACAAGTCCTACAGTAATTTTTTTCTTAAAACCAACCAACCAACCAACCTGACTGGAAACAGCATAGTGCTGTTAGGAACCCAGAATTCCATCCAACATCCTCTAACTTTCTTCCCCATTAAAAAGCCAGCGTATTTCTGATGTGACTGCTATGTTTTGCTGTACCAGGATAGCAGGTCTGGTGTTCCTGCTAAATATTGACACAGCCCGACTGACTCGTGTTTATGGCCAGGGTTTAGAATATGCACACACCCAATGACTGGGCTACATTGTGGGTTGTGCTGCGTTCCCAGCCTTTTACACTTTCAGGCGCACAGTGGTCTTCTGCTTTCTCCCGTTTCATTATATGGGGGTGGGGGACAGTTTTCTTCGCTGTGCTGTTTTCTTAAAGCATCACTTCTCCTCTGTGCTCTAGCATTCATGCTAAATGAATGACCTTTTATTAAACGTCAGGATGTGGAGGGAAACTTTTTTCTTTTTTTTAACAAAGAGCACAAAGTAAGAAATTTGGCAGCGTCCATAAATTCTATGCCTACAAATCCCTTCCAGGGGATTTAAGCCTTGACTACTTTGGAGAGAACTGGACCCCTACCCAGATCCCAGAAGAGCAGGGCCCATGTTCCATGGACATAAAGCGAAAACTGTCTTTTAGCAGAAAATCTGAAGAGCACTCTGAATGAAGATCATTCATCACTGTAATGAACCCTCGCGGTGACCCGGCCAAGTTGTTGGACTTGCCAGGAGAGCTTCACAAGAGGACGAGCTGCCCTCCTCCATCACCTGCCCCCGCCCCGCGAACAGTCTCCCGGGGACCCGGCCGCAGTCCGAGGTGCGATCACCTGAGCGCCGCGACCCCCGCTCCCTTCCTGGACGCGCAGCCCCAGGGGAACTCACCGCTCCTCCTGACAGACAGACGGACAGCAGCGCGCGCCCGCTGCAGAGCCTCGGAGCCGGGCCCGCGCCCCAGACCCCGCCCCTCCGCGGCAGCGCCCCCTGCAGGCCCGGCTGGCACCCACAGCCCTTCGGACGGTCCCGACGCCCCAGCCCCGCTCTGCTCGCTACCTGCGGTGGTCCAGCCTCTGCGACCTGCCTGCTGTTTACAGGTGCAGAATCCGAATCTCAGTTTCCGAGAGTGACTGGGACCCCGAATTGTCCAAATTTTGTACCCTAAAACTTACAGACCCTGCCCCCCAGCTGAGAAAGTCCAGCCCCACGTGCGCTTCTTTCCTTTTCCCGTCTGCAGGCAGCTTCCCATATTTTAGCCCAATCAAGGTTTCCAACCTCACAACCAAGTTGCTCTCAGTATTTAAAAGTTTTAGAGAAAGAAGAACCAGGTCCGAACCAGGGGCAGAGTGGTGTCCAGACCTGCATTGCAACATGTGGAGATTTCGTGGACCACATTCCCAGAACTGCCCGATAAGAAAAATCAAAGGAAAATAAGCGCCCAACCGCGTTTCCTGTAATTACCTCTGACTCACAGCTCGGGCGCCGAGGACGGCTCATGTTTTTAGTACTGCATGTGTGATTTTTGTAATCGTTAACTTTCCTGGGGTGCTCCTGTAGCCTTTTGAAGCTTAGATTACTATGGACTGCCACCTTGTGGTCGAAATAGAATCTTACATTTCTAGTGAAATTAGGAAAAACAGTGTATGCTTGCAGCATGGAGTACAAAGAATTAAGGCAAATTATTAAGTCTGTCTAAACATTCTTGAATTTTAAAAAGTGCCCATGAATCTTAAGTGGTTAGATAAAGCAGTATGCTTTCATTCTTTATGATTTGGTAGAAAAAATCGGCATCTTTTTCATAATCTATTTTCCATATGAAGAGGACAAAGAAATTATTATAGCCATACAAATCGGCTAATTTTAGCAAGCTTCATTGAAAATTACCTTTCATCTTCTAATCGAAACACTTAAAATCAAGCCAAATTTTTTATGACTGGAGTTTAGCAATTTTATTTCTGTACTTCTTGTGAAAGTCTTTTTCCAAATATTTTAGTGTGGTGAGTAAATATAGCATGCTCCGAAGTAAAATGATTGGAAGATATTATCAAACAACACAATATTAGATCAAGAAAAATATGATGCTAAATAACTTTTATTGCATATATTCTGGAGACAGGGTCTAGCAATCTAGCTCAGGCTGGTCTTGAACACACTATGTTGTTCAAGCTGGCCTCGAACTCGAGGTGTTCCTCCTGCCTCAGGCTCCATAGTGCTGGGATTACAGGCGTGCACCACCGTTCCTGACAGAATATTATGTACATACGTATGTGTGAATATGATGCTGAAGAATGTCAAAATGAGTCAGACTCTTTAGCACATACTTTTCAAAACCAGTCTGGTTTGTGGAAAACAAAGTTACAATAGTGCAAATATTGAAAAGCAAATTGCTGGTTTCACTATGACTCATAAGAACTAGAGGATTTAAAATGGGGAACTCAAGTATTAGTTATAAGCAAATTTAGATCGTTGAGAACATTTTGGGATGAACTACATCACATCAACAAAACAGTCCTTCAGTGTCATTTGCAGTCAAATATTAAACTACTTGTAGTGACTTCATCTTAGCATGTTGTGGAGAAAATGTGATCACTTAGAATCCTTTGGTATTCTAGCTGACCAATAAGCAACGCCTATCACAACCTGATGGAGTCCCATTTTAGAAGTAAATGGAGTGCTCTGTCGTGATCAAAAATCACACTATTAAAAACAGTTACAGTGAGAGGAGGAAACATGGACAGAGGATGGATTTTATCACACTTTTTGCATGTGTTGGAATATCACACTGAACTCCACCAATATACACAACCAATCCATGTTAGTAAAATTAAATAAATAAATAAAAATAGTAATAATAAATGATAAGCAGTATATTTTAAGTGGATGGGATGCACTATTTTAAGGTTGCTCCTTTAGAATTCAAACTAACTCCTAAGGAAACAGTAGTTCGAATAATGTTTGACATATTTCCAAGTATACCTCTTACTGTGTAAAAATAGTCTTTCTCTAAATTTCAAGGAGAAATATTTTGTTAAAATGATTGTTTTAGTTCAGATATTGAAAAATTTCACTGACCAAAGTTTCTGATTGTGCTCACCTCATATGATACATTCTCTTCCCTAGTTCAAGGCCAAGTGGTAATCTTCAAAACGCAAGACCAGTTTATTCCCAATGTCTGTGTGTAAAAGTTGAGGGTAGTGAGGTCTACCCTTGGACCTGGAGGTATCAAAATTCTTCTGTATATTTGTTCCCAATCCACTCATTTACCAAGACAGTCAATGGTAAACAAAAGCCTAAAGTAGTTTTAAGAATAAGTACCTTGGGACCACATTAAGTGAAATAAATCAGAGGAACTAAAATATAAATTAAGAGCAAAATAAAAGATAATAAAAGGAAAAGAGGGAGAGAGAGAGAGAGAGAGAGAGAGAGAGAGAGAGAGAGAGAGAGAGAGAGAGAGAGAGAGAGAGAGAGAGGGAGGGAGGGAGGGAGGGAGGGAGAGAGAGACCTTTTGCAAATGGGAAGGAGGCCAAAGGTATGAAAAAAGAATTGAGATGTGTTATGTACATGTACCAACTCTCCATGAGGAATGCAATCACTGAGTACTGGAAATGTGTACTAACAAAAATAAAAATTGAACAAAAAAGAATAAATATTTTAGTTTGAAGCTCACAGATGCATCTGTGCCCAAATACTCAACTGATGCTAAAAATTCTATGATGTAATATATTCTGTTGTCTTTAGTCTGTTGTGAACTATGAAAATTCCTAAGTCTATATATCTTTCTCTTGTTTTTGAACAGTAATAATCTTTCATGATTCACTCTGCTCTAAGTGGTACCTGATCATCTTACTGCTCTCTGTCTCCAAGTGCACTGTCCTTGGCAGCATGATTGAAGCTGTAGCAGAGGCATATACATGACCAATCTGGCGAGGAGGAAAAGGGCACAAGTCCAGGGAAAGCTTTCTTATAAGGATTGAGGCAGAAATTGCACAGTCTGCATTCATTTTTTTTTTTTTTTTTTTGGTACCAGGGATCAAACTCGGGTCCTTGCTCTTTCAGGGAAGGTGGCCGAACCACTGAGCTAAATCCCCACCCCAGCATTCATTATTACTATGGAAGAAGGGCAGCAAATTTTGGTAAACACCAAGGAATGAAGTTTTCAGTATATTCTCAGCTTAAACTCTAATCTCTATGTTCATACCAAACTTGGGGCACTCTGATTCCTTCCTTCATTAGGCTAAATATCTTTCTTATCCAGAAGCCTGCCTAAGTATTCTGGGCTAAACTTGTTACTTAGCAGCTGTATTAGGCAGTTTTCCTGATGTTGCTACAAAATTCTGAATACCTGCAACTTCAAGGAGGAGAGGTTCAATTTTACGAAGTTTCTCAGGCCTCAGTCTGGGGTTGGCTAGCTCTAAGGCAGAGGCAGTTATGGTGGAAGGGGATGGTGGAGCAAAGGTGCTTAGTTCATGGCAAATCAGAGCAGGGGAATAGTTCCACAGTGGAAGGGGCCAGAATCAGATATTGGACCCCAAATTACACCTCTATGGCCCACTCAGACACATGCAAAAGTGTGCTCTATGAATCCTGCAGGCAGCTCACAGAACGATCAAGCTGACAATCCAGTTTAACTGCTATAGCTCCTCAGTCTTACACTAGAGATGAACTGTAGTGAAGCTACTTTTTATATGTCCTGACCATGAACATCCTCATGTCGAGGTTTTCTTTCATATGATTTCCCTAATGGCCCTTTCAGGAATACACAGGCACGAGGAACTGTCAGTGGGGACACCACTTAATTCCACCATGGTCCTGCTGCCACCATAAATCTGGTCTTTTTAATTATAAAGAAAAAGGTACCATAACTGAAAACTACTGGTAAAGACTCATACTAACATTCAAAAAACAAATCTATATTTGCTTTCTCTTATTTTTTATGAGTAACTCATAATAACCTGCTTTCACGATGAATTCTGCTTTAGGTAGCACCTATTTCTGGTTATTCAGAGTTGTTACATTCTTAAGAGCAGAACATTTGTGTATAGTGATACAGAGCACATCTCAGCAGTTTTTCTGATTTGTTACAGCACCTGGGATTTCTAGTCTTCCTAGGGACCTTTAAAATGTTTTATCTTTTCTTAGGACAGAAAATACCCAAGCCCGAATGCACATTAATCTATCAATAAATATTTCTTAAGTGTATTGTATATACACAGTATTGTGCTAACTTCTATAAGATCAACTTAAACAGTTTCTTAAGAAACTCATGCAAAGAAAGTGCTGTTTGAAGATAAATATCCATAATGAAAGCATAAAGAGACAAAAAGGAGGTGGAAAAGGTGACTCGGAGTTGAATCTCTTTATCAGCTTCACTGTACAGTAATTTTCAAATAGTTGAAAAAACTATTTGAAATGTGAATTTATATTCAGCACAGCTAATGATAAATTTCACTTCACTCTATTGAGATATTAGCTGACGATTGTATATATGTGTATTTATAAGTGTATAGGAATGGATGAGATATGTGATCAAAAATTGTCAGACCTTTGCTCTAGGGAGAGTAGAATGTGGAAAGTTTCAGTAGGAGAATCTCTTCCTCTGTGCGCTTCCTACCTCGTACCCAGCATCTCCTAGACTGTAAATGATGGAATAGAGGGAAAGCAGAGACCACGCCTTTCCATTTGGCTGTTCAGGCTAAGTGTGGAGTGGAGTGCATGGAAAGGAGCTGGTAGATAACAAATGAATAAAGGTCGCCTTGGGAGAGAACTTTAAGGAGGAGCAAATGGTCACTAGTGTTAAGCACTATTAAAAAGTCAAACAAGGTTGGAAATAAAAAAAGAATCTGTTGGATTCAACATTTAAGAGTATTTTGCTAGCCATATGAGAGCAATTATGGAGTATGGAAGCCAGACTGTAGTGTACCAGGAAAGAACTGGGGAAGGAAAAAAGGAAGACTATGAAGATAAACTTTCAATATGGTGGGATGAGAAAGGAAGGAAATAGTTGGGACAGCAGTTGAAGAATGGTCTTTTGAGGATGAAAGAGATTAGATTTTCCTCATAGGCTGAGCAGAGTCAAGTTAGGTAATGAGAAAGATTTAAGAGAGATGAGAAAGAGAATAGGCGATGAAGCTAGCTACTGGAGAGAAGTGAACCAAGATGATAGAAGCAGGGGCATCTCTTTTTCAGGGATTAGAAGAAGAAAAATACCAGATACAGAGAGAGAGAGAGAGAGAGAGAGAGAGAGAGAGAGAGAGAGA